>JAMQGT020010312.1:0-18396 GCA_024447675.2 Pterophyllum scalare | reverse complement strand
TACTTACTACCCTGCTGTTGTGGCTAAAGCGCTGTGTTCTTACAGGTCAGCTTTATTTGCCTAACAGGACTGACTCTATTTTTATGTGGCTGTGGCACAATCTGTATTACTCAGCTTCCTTTAACTCTGACTGCAACGGAATTCAGTGATCCTGCAGTGGAGATTATGTGAGCTTCATAAGAAAAACAAACAAACAAACAAACAAACTGGAATTTCTGAGATAAAACTGAAACTTCTGTGTTAGCTATACCTCAGTCAGGTAGGAATGTTTCTGATAGCCTTACTCCAGAGCATGGCTTCAGGTTTTTATCTCCAAGGCTTCCTGGGTGACCTCATTGATTCCACTTCTGGCTCATGTCAAGACGTCCTCCCCATACCCTTTCAATCCCCATCCCCAGTAGTGTTCTTGCTGCTGCGGCCAAATTGCTGTCAGGGTTCACACGAGCCAGATATAATATGGGTACATGAGCAGAGATAGTTGGTCTAAGTCTGGGACACTTTTTCAGGCTGATTCTCCCCATTGAGAATTAAACATCTGAGTGGAAGGAAAGAGCTCTTAAGTCGCAGAGGAAAGGGGCCAGGGTAAGCGTTTCAGAGAAAGAGAGGAAAGTATGCGAGCTATGCACAGGGAGGCAGGGATGTTCGCTTTTTACCCCTTGTGGAATTTAGATTATAAAAGCCCTGTGGCATTTTTGTGTGCTGGTGATTTGACTCTTTTCAGAAAAAGGTACATTCTTTGTGTGTGTGTGTGTGTGTGTGTGTGTGTGTGTGTGTGTGTGTGTGTATCTGTTCTGTGTCTTAACAATAGCAACAGCAACCAGTATGAGTCTCTGTTATATTTCTTTAGAGCTTTCTGACCCAAACTGTGCTTGTTTGGCCCTGTTAAGCAGAACCAATTTGGGAAGACGTTTCGTTTTTGTGTTTTGCTCTGACACAGGAGCCTGACACGTGAACGCACGCCGTCCGTCTTCTGGCTTTGCTAGTTAGGCCTTGCTCAGCCCACGTCGCTATGGCGACAAGGCCCTACTCTCCAATGAGAAAGAGGCCGCTGTGTGAAGTGGGGCAGAAACAATTTCTTAAATGTGCAAGAACCAAACTGGAACTTTAATCCTCTTAGCTGGGCCCCAGCTAACAAAGCTCATGACATGAGCACGGCAACTTAGCAGCATGCTACGCTAACTTAGCCGGGCCCGCAGGGTTTTGTTTGCTGTGTGCAGCGCTAATGTGTCCTGTCCAATGGAGGTTTGTTTCTGAGGACTAATCTGGGACTGTATTTAAAGGAGGCATAATGTACAGTACATGTTCTCTAAGCTCTGAAAGTTGAACAGTCCAACTTCCTAATGCGAATTCACAAGTTCACAAGGACAGCTTTAGCCTGGCAGTGCCATATGCCAAATGGAGTGTTTATAAAATTATCGCTGTGCATTATGTCCGTCCTTTTGAATCCAATTCAGAAAGTCATAAACATTACACCCTTTGGCTAATGAAATCGGGAAAACACTGTTTTATGTAGTTGTCGCCTTCATGCAATTCATCTGTCACGCAAGTGAAGTCATTGCAGTAATTAAAAGCCGAGCACATTAAGGCATCCAGATGGCCAGCGATGCTTCTCCCTGGCCTCGATTAAAATATTGTATTTGGAGCCCCATCATTGTTGGAACATCAGCTAAGAGCTATTATCTCCTGAAGGATTAGAATGCCATAGATCCAGCTAATCATGGTGGGATAACAAACTGTCTGCCATCCCAGAGGTTTTTAGACACTCCGATTCAGGGTTTTGGTGTCTCAAATTAAATTTGCTAAATGTTTACGTTCACAGTACGAATGAGGCATAATGGGTTTTTTTTTCTTCAAAACTTTTATTGTCTTTGGTTGAATTAAAGCCAGCGACTGCTGCTGTGCACAGGATCCCTTTGAAGATGTTTAAAGCTGTTATGCTTCATTCAGACAGAAAGCCCAGCAGACAACATCACGACTTTTCAAATGGAGATCAGTTGTCTTTTCAGATTTGATCCAGTAGTATTCACGTATTTGAATGTGGATCTATTATACTTTTCCTTATCTTCTGTCATATATTACAGCAGTAGATGCTTCTATTACACATGGCTAAAGTTTCAAGTAATGAGGTTAAAAAAGTCATACTTCACACTGCTCTAAACTCGTGTTTCGTTTTTCAATTTTGTCAATGAGAGGATTCCAGAAACTCCACCCACATCCTGTACAACCCTTCTGTTTTCTAGCGACAGCCAATCAGAAGAAAGCTGGCGTAAAGGAATGTAAACGGGAGAAGAAGTCCAAAAGTAAAAATATGGAACTGGAAATAAGCAGGAAAACAAATCTGTCAGTGAAGTATCTGCTGTTTTCAACATAACACATTGTTTGTTTTAATCATTGCAGGGGAGTGTCCCTTTATCAAGAGGAAGTGATCTCACAGCAGCCAAGCCCAACGGCAGTCATGTCTCCTACTCAGACACCCCGGCTCCTGCTCATGCCAATGGCAAGATATCGTCTGATGAGTTTGAACATATTATCCACTCCATGGCACAGGTATAAGCAAGTAAAAGGGAGGCAGTTATTGTAACGCTTGCTTACAATTGGTTCATTTATTGTTAGTATAAGCTAGATGGCTTTCTGTGTGGAGTTTGCATGTTCTCGCTGTGTCTGTGTGGGTTCTCTCCAGGTACTACGGCTTCCTCCCACAGTCCAAAGGCATGCAGTTAGTAGGGATAGGTTAATTGGTGATTCTAAATTGGCCGTAGTCCTAAAGGTGCACCCTACATCTTGACATGTGACAGCCGGAATTGGCTTATGAGCAGAATCGAATTGGATAAGCGTAAGAAAATGAATCCATCTATTTCCTTCTGGTTATCACAAGCTAAAATAATGCTATCGTGTCGTCTTTTTTGAAGGTCCCAGTAGATTTTTTTTTTTACTCAGTCTTTTAATATTTTACTGATTTTTACACAAAAAAAGGAAGATTACTTTTTAATAAGTCCTACAACTCGAACCCAACATCCAAAGAGAGTCAAAAAAAGAAAAAACTCCACATAGTGCTCTTCTCTCTTGAGGGACTTCAAATAGACTTGTAAAGGCTGCCTGTAGCTTTCATGCTTTAGTGAATCAGCACAAGGCCAAAGTGTATATATAGTATGTCTGTGTGTGCGTGTGTGTGTGTGGTTTATGTAGGGGCGTTACGTGACACTGGTGGATTTGCAGAAACCAGTATCAGGAGGTCTTGGCTTCAGTGTGGTGGGCCTAAAAAGCGAGAACCGCGGAGAGCTCGGCATCTTCATCCAGGAAATTCAACCGGGAAGTGTCGCTCACTGGTATGTAGGAAAAACATGCTGCTTATTCAACATGCCGGGACACAAATTCGAGATTCATCAAAACTTTGGCAGTCTTCTAGTAATTCTTTCAACCTCTGGGTGATTGGAATTTAGAGAAGTCTGGTTCAGACAGTCAGGTGGGCACATTTATGGGGATATTAGAGACACTTTCATACTGGACAGGAAATACCAGAGTAAAGCTGTTGTGAACTCTTCCAATATTTGTTGCGTCGCACTAATCTAAAGTAGTGGAAGCTGTAGTTTTCATGTTTCAAATATAAAGTTTTTCCTTAAATGCATTCAAATAAAGATGAATGCTGTTTGCAGTTTCTCAGTGGTAAAATATGGTATCTAGTAACTCTCAGAGGTTCTGATTCTGTGTCCTTGTCTCCTCTGCCTGCTTTTCCCCCTTACAGTGATGGGAAGCTCAAAGAAGCGGACCAGATATTGGCCATTAATGGCAAGCCCCTGGACAAGACAGTGACCCACCAGCAGGCTATAGGCATGCTGCAGAGCTCTTCAGATAGGGTGCAGCTGACAGTGGCCAGAGGGCCAATACCTCAGCTGGCCAGTCCTGCAGTGTCCCGCACGCCCTCTGCTGCCAGCACACTATCAGCCAACTCCAGCGCGGTATGAATACATTGACACAGCAATGTGCAAATAGGCCTCTGCAAGGAGCATTTTATGATCTGACATAGTTTCCTTGCGGTGACTTAATAAACTACATGCACATACTTTGCTTTGCTTTTCAGGCCACATGCAGTACAATTGCACACAGAAAACACACATCTTTAAAATAATATACAGTTTTCCTTATAATAGACTGGATAAAAATGGGTTTTTTTCCCCTTTTGGTACTGTCAGTGGCAGCACGTGGAGACAATTGAACTGGTCAATGACGGCACTGGTCTTGGCTTTGGTATTGTTGGAGGAAAAACCACTGGTGTTATAGTCAAAACGATACTTCCCGGAGGCATCGCTGATCAGGTGACTTTTTTGCTGTGTCTGTAATTTCTTGAGGAATTGGGTTTTTTCATTGCTCACTGCGCACAGTGAATGGCACTTTTCAGTGTTCTAGACAGATGACTGCTGTCAGTTATGTATAATGAGAATGTGTTAATTGCAGGCAAGCACAGAATTACCTGTCACTTAGGACTGACAGTGCCATTACGAGTCAAATTTTTATTGAAGCTGTGCAAAGTCAATAAAGAAATCATCTCCTACCACAGGATGGCCGCCTGCGTAGTGGGGACCACATCCTGAGAATTGGAGACACCGACCTGCATGGCATGGGCAGCGAACAGGTGGCCCAGGTCCTCAGGCAGTGCGGCAACAGGGTGAAGCTGGTTGTTACTAGAGGTCCTGTGGAAGAGGCTCCCTCTGCCTCTGTCATGCCTGTGGTGCTCCCCACTGTCAATGAACAGCAGGCAAGGGCATCTGTTTCTCTGTAAACCCAAAATATAGCCGTTTTTTTTTTTTTTACTATGGAGTCGTGTCACATTCAAATTGATTTTATGACTCGCACTATCTTTGTAATAAAGCGTTTACACTAGACTCCACCATCCTAATAATATCAAAAACTTCACACAGAAAGTTTAGGCCCTTCATATCCAGTTTTATATTTTCTTGCTGCTTGACAAGCCGGTGCAAATGCAATTGAAGAAAATTGCAGGTTACATCACCTGTGACTCACACTTTGGCGAGCAGGCGTTGCTTTACGTTTCCCAGAAAAAGCTCCGAGCCGCCTACAAACAGCAATTTCACGGCCATTTTCAGCGCTCGCTTCTATTTAGACATGAATGAGTTATTAGTGACTCACAATGTGAATGACAAACATCATATCCCTGTGATCGCATACAGTAACTGCGAGTTTTATTCCTGGCTGACAGGTACTGAGCGCTCATTAATCAAAGTTAAACAATGTGTTTTGATGTGCCGCAATTTTCCTTTCTTCTGTTCTAAAGTAAAACATCTCTTTCATTTGGTTTCCTCTGAGACGCTGACTCATTTCCATGCGTCTACACACAGGGCTATGAGGAAGAGGATGCTGAAGCATTTGACGTGAGCCTTACCAAGAACACCCAGGGACTCGGGATCACTATTGCTGGCTATGTCGGAGACAAGAATTCAGGTGAGAGATTGACTATTTATTTATCTATTTATTTATTTTATGGAGAATGGTCATTTAAAAACGTGTCATTCGTGTTTCATTGTTGTTTATGTGCTTTACTATTATTTATGTATGGAAACCGAGCGCGGACATGGTACGTATAAACTTTTTCTGTTGGTTTTCTCAAGATAACGAGTTATTTATCACGTTATCATGAAATAACGATTACCGTTTTCTCGAGATAACGAGATAAATAACTCGTTATCTCGAGAAAACAAACTTTGTTTTCTCGAAAATTGCTGTCATTGCAGCTTTTGAAAAAGTCATTTTTAATGCAAAAAGAGACTTCTTACCTGATAAAGTACATATCAAAGTCACGCTGCCAAAAATTCACTGCACCCTGTACCAGGAATATTCTTTATTGCTCAAAATGACCTGATCATTCACAAGATATTCATTTGAGATATTATAGGCCAGCAGCTCATTTAAAACGGTTTAAATACCGGCATTTATTTATTTTTGTGTATGTATTTATTTATTTATTTATTGGCAAAGCCAGAACCTGACACGTTCTCCACAATCGGACATTTTCAGCTTGACTCCATTCTTGGAAAGGTTTTAAGAACCCTGAGAAACTGATCATGAGCATTCAAGATAATCATCTCGTGATCTCGAAAACGGTTATCGTTATTTCGTGATAACGACATAATTATCTCGTTATCAGGAGAAAACCATCATAAAAGAGTTTATATGTACCACATCCGCTCTCAGCTTCCATATTTATGTGCCTTGTGCATTACCATTGCAAAATTTTCTTTATTTCTATATACACTTAAGGGTCACTTTATTAGATACACATTAGTAAACCTGGGTTGGACCCCTTCTGATTTCAGAGCTGCCTTAATTCTTTATGTCACGGATTTCACAAGGCGCTGGAAACACCTCTGACCTCTGGCATCAACGAGGCATTTTCGCCCGGAGAACTGCTGCTCACTGGATATTTTCTTTTCTTCAGTCCATTCTCTGTAAACCTTAGAGAAGGCTGTGTAGAAGCTCCCAGCAGATCAGCAGTTTCTGAAATGCTCAGACCAGCTCGTCTGGCACCAGCAACCATGCCACATTCAAATTCACTTAAATCACCTTTCTTTCCCATTCTGATGCTCAGTTTGAACTTCAGGAAGTCATCTTGTCCGTGTCCGCGCGCCTAAACGCATGATGTCGCTGCTGATTGTTGCCGATTGGTTGATTAGATATTTGCAATAACTAGCAGTTGAAGGGGTGAAGGCACCTGTGCTGATGAAGAAACATACGTCATTTATTTATTGAGGAAATTCACAACATTTCACATCTGTGAGGGGCACAGATAGCAACCTGTACTTCTAGCATCTGGTTTAACCCTCTTATTCAGCAATAACAGCAACGTAATGTTTCCATATGCAAATTAACGTGCTGTTGATCAGTACCGCACACCTGTTTGGAGGAACTGCAGCTCATGTTGGTGGGCTTGCTCATATCAGATCCGTTTTATGTTTCAAATGGATTAAGATCAAAACCTCTTTAGCCGTTTTTTTTCAGTAGAGCACTGCATCGCTCACTGTCTCCTGAGATTCAATTCACAGGTAGAGGTGCTGGTATAATTCTAAATGCTTTATTAATGACAGCAGGCCAGCCTGTCCCAGACACAGCGGAAAACAGTCCAAATCTGTGATGCTACCATCGCAGTGTTTTACAGATGGGATAAGGTGCTCATGGTGGAATGCAATATTTTCCTTTGTAATAAAATTAAGCGTGTGCAGTCTCAAGCAGAGCTAAAATAAGGAGAATATTAGACTCACATTTTGCCATAAAGAGAACCCTCTGGATGAACCCATGTGCTTGTAATCTGCTGGGACCTGTTTTGTTTCACCCTTTTCCTTTGCCCCCTGAGCAGCTAGTAAAATCAAATAATCAAGATTTAAATTAATGTTCAAACATGTTTTCACTAGAGCCAGAGGGATTTTTTTTTTTTTTTTTTTTACATTCCTGATTATATTCAGGGAATTTGATTAAATTTCCCTCTCGCAAAACATTCCATCTGTAATTTTCAAGGTTAGGAAAAGTGCCCTGGGTTTATCACATTATTTATTTATTTTTTACAACTTGTGTAGATGCCTTCTTGCATTAATTTTAAACATCAAGCTGGAACATATGTTTGCTTTACTCCCGGGGTCACGTTTAATGCCTTGATTCACGGTTTACGTTCCTCACCCACTAATTTCTTTAAACTGTTCTGATTCCTCAGAGCCCTCTGGTATTTTTGTTAAGAGCATAACAAAAGACAGCACTGTAGACCAAGATGGCCGTATTCACGTTGGAGACCAGATTATAGCTGTAAGTACCATAATCATGCTCTTGTAGCTATGATTTATGATATAATATGCAGTGAATGTTTCTTATTATCTATGATAGTGATCAAATTTACACGTTAAGTCAATGGAGGGAAATTGGAAGAGTCATCTCATCCATGGAGGTCATTAACAGTGAAGCCGAACTGTAATTTCTTGCATCATTTGTAGAATACGTGCATGTTGTTTGTACTGTTCTGGTGTGCATGGGGACTCAGAACTTAATAACACTCTTTATTGGCTATAGATATAGAATATAGATGGCACTTCAGCACATTCATAATGCCCAAGCGAGCTGTCCTGCCCCTCCTTTAATCCATGGCCCCACAAACGATCGCCCTCTGCAGGTCGATGGCGTGAACATCCAGGGCTACACCAATCAACAGGCAGTTGAAGTGCTCAGACACACGGGCCAGACGGTCCACCTTAAGCTGATCCGGCGGGGCTTCAGGCCCGACGAGATCCCCCCTGTCGCAGCCCCCGTTGTCACCGTCCTTCCCCCTTCCACCACCATCCCCACAACCACCACTGTCATGAAGGAGCTGGAGCTGGAGAGAAAGAAAGCTGAGGAGGCCGCCCAAGGTAAGAAAGATAAAGTGGGAGAAATTTAATGAGGATAGATTTAAACCAAAAAAAAAAAAAAAAGTCTCTTGCTTCTCATCATCCTGTCAAAAAAAAAAAGGTGTCATTTGATGTGTAAATTTTTACTCAGGAGTTTCATGATGCAGTGAGGAGTCATTTCCATGTGACTCCAAATTGAAATTTCAGGCGCTTTTATCATGTTTAAAACAGATAAACAGAACTTCAGCTCCAGCCTCATATGAATAATGCTGGCTTGAGTTATGGCCTTAAAACAGCTGTCAACATCATATGCAAACTGTGAGCGCGCTGGCCCTGATCAGGGCCATTCTGTTGCAGAAAAATGTGTTTTTTCATATTGTGAGTAACCACTTTACACTGATTTAATATTGAAAAGTAATTGCTTATTGCCAGTTAAAAGTTTCCTCCTCATAATAGCAACAGAGTACTCCCACGTTACAGCCCCGTCTCTCCTAATTAGAGGTTGAAATGCACTAATTACCCCACTGACAAATGGCAAGAGGACAAAACTGTTTTCTCAGACATGGCAATATAGTTAAGCATGTTTTAGGCACTACCCTTTGTACCAGTCAGGCTGGCTAGACAGAGATTAAACAACCATCCTTCTAAGGACTCCAACACTTATCATCATGCTGGTTAGAATTTGAAGTAAATAAACTTTTATTTAATTTTTTTTTTAAATTGAGGAATAAAATAGTGCACGATGCACATGATCACAATTGAGGACAGGCCTGCATTTATGTACATTTTTAAGTCTTTTTCTAATAACTCTTGTAATATTGGCATTAAATGAGAGGAAAAAACAAAGTAAAGAGATTTTTGGCATCAGGAAGTAAAGACATGAAGAAAAATCAGCCATCAACTGATAGAGAGAGACTTGGGGAAGGAGGGGAGAGTAGTTTGTTTTTTTTGTTTTTTTTGGCTGCTATGAAACGTGAGTAGTAGGAGTGTGTATGTGCGTATATAACATGTTTGTTGTACAAAGTTGCAAACGGTCATTAAATGAACTAGACAACAGAAATAAATCGAACCGTTAACTTAAATTGTTATCACGCCATTTATAGGTTTGTCGGCCTCCTTCTGTACCAAACTGCTGAATAGTATTTTTATGCTGGTACTTCTTAAAAGATGTTGATGTAAAGAGCACATCATGGTAAGCATTAATTTCATGGGTGACCAGTTCTGTGCCTTGTGGAACCCCAAATACAAAAAAACAGCATATCAGGCTCATTAAACGTATATTAAAAGTCCCGGTATGTTTATGGGTAACATTAGCAAATGCATTTCTATGTGTATTTGATAACAAGGGAAATGAGAGGCTCCTCTTTTTAAGCAAGGGATTAAGCACTAACCGATTCTGCATTACTGTTTTGTTGGGTTTTTTTTTACTGTGTGGGGGCTGCTGGTTGAAGGTTGATGGCTCTTTTCAGTGGCTTTGTGCCTACACTGTCTGCACTGCTGCCTGCTTCTGTGTGTGTCTCCCGGTTCCCTGTTCATTGTGTGTTTACTGTCTCCACAGATGAAAAGCAGCTCCACACAAAGAGTGAAGGATCTGATGTCAACCCAGCCACGGATCAGCTAACAGAAGACAAACATGGTAGGAGGCTGAGATGCTTTTCCATGTTCTTTAGCAAAGATACTGGGTGCAAATCTGACAGACAAGGGCTATTGTTGACAGGACCGCTCCGAGTAGCAGCAGACAGTGTGGGGACACACTAAGATGGCTGCTGCTGCTAGTTTCAGACATTTAAATAGGTGCAGATACAGGTTTATTTGATCTGCACAATTTAAAGTACTTTGCCTATGCTTAGAAATTTATGGTGCAGTGCCAGATCTGATTGGCTTTTGACAAAATTGTCCTGATTTTTGTGTATTACTATGAACATATTGTGTTTTTGAAGGACCAATTTTAACACCTTTCGAAGAGGAGGAGCTCATGAAGAAGTGGCAGGAAATTTTGAGCCCAAGTAATGAAGTTGTGGTAAGTTTGCTTTTTCAGATTCGAAGCAGACTTTGTAAAAGAACTATGACTCGAGTCCTCAAACAAAAGGGTTTAAATAATTAATAATAATTAATAATTAACTTGGACTTACAACATAAATAAATAGCCCCTCATACAAAGGAATGCTAATGGAGACGTGGTTTGTTGTGACAGGTGGCTCAGGTGGAGAAGTTTACCGAGAACAGTGGTCTGGGCATCAGTCTGGAAGCCAACAGTGGGCATCATTACATCCGATCTGTCCTTCCTGAGGGACCAGTCGGTCGCTGTGGCAAGCTGTTTAGCGGAGATGAGCTGCTTGAGGTACATCTTCAGTCACATGAGCTAAATATTACATTTGTTATTTTTATTTCCAGACGTTTGTGTTATGTACATATTTGTTTATGGAGCTCATCTTAAGTGCACCGCATAATCTCATCTACCATAATCTTCTATTTATTACATGGCTATAAGTACTTACATTGACCACAGTGGTCTTTGTGGTTTGCCTTTGTAGTCATAACACAGTGCCTGATACCTTCTGTGAGCTTCACTCACCAGGAAAATCATCAACAGAGTATAGGTTTCTGACACCGCTTCACCTACTTCAAAGGTGCACGGAGAAGAGGATGAAGTCTGAAGAAGTTTAAGCTCTTTCATTTTCATCAGGCTAAAGGATGAGTTAAATGCAAAGTTCCCCAATGAAAGTAATAAAATCACTTCACATGTAACTTGAAGCTGGATTAATGTATCAGCTGTTTAAGTATGTTGGAAAATGAGTTGGATGTAGTTATGGTAAATTAATGCCTAGTTTTACATTTATTTTTTGCTGTTTGTAGGGCTGCTGTTTTGTTTTGTTTTCATGACTTGCATTTTAGCTGCTCTGGCTCATTCGCACCACTCTCATTTCCATCTTTGGCAGGAGGCTGCACAGTACAAAGGTCTGAAAAAAAACCCAACCCTACTGTTTCCTGCAAGAGCGGCACCAACCTGCAACTTAATGCTAATGTTGCTCCCTTTCTGCTGTGCAACTGTTGCCGCAACAGCTTATGTCAGTGGTTTCACAAACTATGGGGCATGGAAGACTGCTGGGAAAATATGGAGTGAATCAAAGTTAAATGAATATAATTTGTCTGGGGACAATAAACAGGGATTTGCTACTGCCGCCGTGTTGACCTTTTTAAAAAATTAACTTGTATCCTTGTGCATTGTCAATGATTTATAAAACAAAAATATGACAATGGGCTAAACCTTCTCCCTCTTTTTTGAAAAAGGGGGGGTGGTGCCAGAAGAAGTTTAGGAACTGCTAACTTAAGTTGAAAGTGTGTTAGCACTGAGTATACAACCTTTTCCACTTCCCATGCATAAATAAAACGAGGGAGTAAATAAGAACAAGTGTTTATTGGGATTAAAATTATTCCTTGGCATTTTGCCTCCTTTGTTTTTTCAGGAGTAAGAAAATGTCTGCAAAGATGTGCAGCAGAGCTCCACTTTGCTGAGGCTCAGGTGCTGAGGGGCATTTCATCCCATGTTCTAACCACTTGGTCCTGGGTTTAAACCCATATCATGCTTAGTTTCAAGTTAAGCTGAGACTAATCTTTCCTTTCTTAGGTTAATGGGATTTCCTTGATTGGTGAGACCCACAAAGAAGTAGTGAGAATCTTGAAGGAGCTTCCGCTCCGTGTGTACGTGACATGCTGCAGGCCTGCCCCCGACCTTCAGACTGACATCGATGCTGAACAAAGAGAATCAGAGGCTTTGTCCGCAACATCTAAATTAAAGGTACCTGCACCTCATCTTGCTGCAGTAAATTATTTTTCATGTATTATCATCGAAATAAATTAGTACTTGCTTGTTTCGTGTAAGAGAAAAATCCAGGTAAAAGTGATGGAGTCTTTGCCTTCTCAAGGTTACAAACATGCAGACTACACTTACGGGACACTTTATTAGGTACATCTTTCTAGTACCAGGTTGGACTTTGTTTTGCCATCAGACTTGCATTAATTCTTCACGGCATAGATTCAACAAGATGGTGGAAACATTCCTCAGAGATTTTGGTCCATATTGACATGATAGCATCACACAGTTGCTCACATCCATGATGTGAATCTCCCGTGCGACCACATCTCAAAGGTGCTCTAATGGATTGAGATCTGGTGACGGTGGAGGCCATTTGAGTCCAGTGAACTCATTGTCATGTTCAAGAAACCAGTCTGAGATGATTTGAGCTCGGTGACATTGTGCTTTATCCAGCTTGAAATCATCCATCAGGAGATGGGTGCATTGTTGTCATAAAGGGATGGATATGGTCAGCACCAACACTCAGCTAGGTGTTTAAATGATGCTCGTACAAAGAAAATACCCTCCACACCATTACACCACCGCTATCGCAACACCAGTCTGAACCGTTGATACAAGGCAGGATGGATCCATTCATGTTGCTTAGGCCAGATTCTGACCCTACCATCTGAATGTTGCCACAAAAATCAAGTCTCAACAGGCCAGGCAACACTTCCCCAGCCTTCTGCTGTCCAATTTTGTTGAGCCTGTGTGAACTGTAGTCTCAGTTTCCTTTTGACAGCTGACAGGAGCGGCGCCCTGTGTGGTCTTCTGCTGCTGTAGCCCATCTGCTTCAAGGTTTGACATGTTATGTGTTCAGAAATGCTCGGCTGCATACGTTGGCTGCAAGTGATTATTTGAGTTAGTGTTACCTTCCAGTCAGCTTCAAAGCAGTCTGGCTATTCCTTTGTGTTGATGTCTGATCACTGACCTTAAGAAGACATTTTCACCCAGAGAACTGCTGCTCACTGGGTATTCCTGCAATTTCTGAAATGCTCAGGCCAGCCCATCTGGCACCAACAATGAGGCCACCTTCAGAGTAACTTAAGTCACCTTTCTTCCCCATTCTGATGCTCACTTTGAACTTCAGCAAGTCTTATTGACCATGTCTAAAAGCATCGAGTCGCTGCCATATGATTGGCCCATCAGATATTTGCATTAACACCTAGCTGAACAGGCGTACCTAATTAAGTGTCTGGTGTATATGATGCATATGCAGGGTTGGAAATTCCTCGCCTCTTTTTGAATGCACTGCCACATCATAAAACGTGTTTTCCTGTCTGTGCTTTTAAAGCAAGGGAATATAATTTAAGAGCGATACTCTTTAAGTCTTCCTTCTCTGTTGCAACCCCATCAACCATTATTAGTTTGCTCTATTGGGTTTCCACACTGCCAGCCATGATGGATTAAGAATCAGTGATAAGCAGGGAAAGGCTGAACGTTTATTAAGACCAATTCTAGCAATACCTCAGCAGTAGCCAGCAACATTTGCTAGAGATATGAGACATCAAAAGGAGCTTTCCTTTGGGTACGGGGTTTTCATCTCTCTAGCCTTATCTGTGATAATGTACTAAGGCCCGAGCATCCCAAAGATATTTCCCTTTCATCTACTGCCAGAAACCTGAGCCAGAAACAGAACTGGAGGGGTGCAGCCTATGGGTTGAGAGTCAAAGCGATGAAGGCATGGGGTTACATAGTGATTTTGGGCTTTTCCTCTCTGTGCAGAATCAAATAGACCTCAGCAGCGTACTGGTTGCTGAAGACTCAGAGGTGAACACAATAGCAGCGACGCAGGGTACCGTGACTGAGGAGGCGATAGGATCCCCCTTGGCTATGTGGGAGTCGGAGGTCCAGAATATCGAGCTCGAAAAAGGAGAAGGGGGATTGGGATTCAGCATTTTGGATTACCAGGTGGGAATCTTGGGCTTAATAGAAGAGAAATGTAACAAATCTGATTATTCTGGTAAAGGAAGGTCCTTTTTTTTTTTTTTAGCTTTTTAAGCTATATGGTTTGTATTTCTGTCTCATAGGATATTCAAACATGACCACATTCACAATATAGGCTCATTTTATCGCTTCGATTTTCCATATAAGGCTGTGATAATTTACCTATTGACTTGTGCTGGCCTAACTTCACCACAGGACCCACTGGACCCCGCCAAAACGGTGATTGTGATTCGCTCTCTGGTTCCCAACGGTGTCGCAGAGAAGGATGGCAGGCTGTTGCCAGGAGACCGACTCATGTATGTTAACACCACCAACCTGGAGAACGCTAGCCTCGAGGATGCCGTCCAGGCCCTCAAGGGGGCCAAGCTCGGCAAGGTCCACATCGGAGTTGCCAAACCGCTGCCTGTAAGAATTATTATTAGAATGTGTTTGCTTTTTTTTCTCTGCTTTAAACCTGTCTGAAAATCAAAGTTAGAAGGCAGCCTGTGTGTCGTTAGTATTAAGCATATGTGTAGCAGCTGGGGTTACTGAGATTTAATATACGCTTTTGTGAATTTTCTGTAATATTTGTCAGGGATCTGTCCCTGCACGTATGTGGCGTTTTAAATCCAGCAGTCTATATATCACACAACTTAGTATCCAGTCGTGAGGGCTCGGCTTACAAGGGCTTGAATTTTTCATGCAGGAAACAGTGTGGAGGTAGGCTGCATGGTTTAGCATTCCACCCACTGTTCTTTCAGGGGAGGTGACCGGCCTAAAATGCCCTGGACCCTTTGTTTTATATTATTATGTTATTGCATTTTCCAATAGCACACCACCTCTTGTACATTTAAACACACTGGGGCACCTGTCAAGATAGTAGGTCTGTCCAACGGCATATTCATTGCTCCAGGCAGCTGTGCTCCTTGTACAGGATGTTTCTCTCTGCAAAAACAGCTTGCATTCTTTCAGCTGTAGAGCTGCATTTCTCTTGTATTGAATCTGCCATCGGATTACTCAGTGAGACCTCTGGGCTGCCAGGGTTAGCTGGATTACAGAGCTGTTGGAAGCCTCTGTAGAGTTATCCTGCTCTGCTGCAGGATGTGGAATGGACTTCTGGGGGGGTATTTTGTTGTACTGCCTCTTCAAAATTGAGTCTTACTAGTGTAATCCCACAATATGCCATCTTGCTTTTCATATGAATTTCTAGGCTGTGTGTCGCAGAAAAACTTTTTTTTTTCCCCAAAGAATACACCGAATGTGTCCTTTTGAGCAGTTTGTCTTTTCACGATCCCAGATGATTATTTAACTCTATAGTTAAATAATGGCATCCTCAAAAATTCCTAACATCTCTTTCCATCTTCATTCCATACTAATTTATTTGTACTAGGTTTGGTTAATACAGTCTATTTCCATAAAGCTGGAGACACTGAAAGAATTTCTCCACTTTCTTAGGGAATATGTGGATATTCCCACTCTCCACACCCATATGGTGAGCAGGAAATAACTTCATCACCCACCATCCAATCATTTGACTTCAACAATATTTTGGTTGAAGAAGGCGAGGAAGAAGGACTGACAGAGGGCATCCTTTACCGAGCAGAGCCTGCATTGGTTAGTTAGCTTCTGGGAAAAGAAAAAAAAAACAAAACAAAAACAATCAAAGCTCATGAAAAGGGAAACATAAATTATGCTTTTCATGTCATGTTTACTTCTGTCTCATAATTTTAAAGCGTGCCCTGTTTGTAATAATTCAACAGTTGGCTTATATCAACGGCTTTGTAATCAATACATGCAGCCAATTAAGATTTTATTAGCAATGGTTTGTAGTTGGATAAGTCCTGATTTTCTTGCATTAGATTCCTAGAATAGCACGGTAAGTGCTTATTAATAATTTTGATCCATTATGACAGATCGATGCCAGCGATGCAGACCTGCCTGATGAAAAGATGTTAGATCACTCTTACTCTGGGTTAGAGGACGACACCTTCCAAGCATCCATGATCGCTCTCCACGGCAGCACCTGTAGCACAGACCTGGATTACCTACACTCATCCACACCTAAGGTAAGGACTTTAATTTCATAAAATAGTAACTGAAATGAGAAGCACAGCTTGGAATGATTTCCTCATTTCATTAAATGTTACTGCAACATCCCATGGCCTTTGTCACCATGAGCTATACAGTGTGTAGTCATTATTCTTTGTTTTTTGCTGATAGTGGGCCAAAATGTCATGAGACATGTTTTTTCGTCCTTTGTTAGGCCAGCAACTACATTACTGACCTTGTTGTTATATGAGGGTTGTATCCACAGCCCCAAGAACTGAAACTCTCCAAATGGATATTAAATTATAAGGAAAATAAACCTCAAAAAAAAAAAAAAAAAAGAGTAAGGGGCAGACAAACTATTTTCCTAAGGGTGTCTGTGTGCTTCCAGTTTTCCCAAAGGTCACAGCCGACCTTATTTGGAGGGTCTCCCTGTGTAATTTATCGTATAATAGGGCAGCCCAGAGGGACATGCATGGGCCAGGACAACTTGTGGCAATTTATAGTACTGGGGGATTTCGCAAAACACATTTCAGCTGTTTGCACGAGGCCCGACAGCTCAGCCTCGGCGTGATCATGAGCTCCAGAGGGAAGCAACAAGTCTCTTGATAAATTTACATCAGTGACCGTAAGAAATGGATCAGTGCTTCAGACTTTTTTTTTTTTAACCTTTAGCTTCCTGCCTGTTTCCTGAACAACAATGTAAAGTTCACCAGATTGTAACTCGCCTCAAGAGCGTCTCTGCCTTTAAGTCACTTGACCCTCCGCTTACCTGACAGTGTTTTCACTAGTGTGCGTGGGGTGTGATTTTTTTTTTTCATGCAACAGCACATTTTAATTGAACATCGCGACGCGCCGGGCGTTCTGCATTCAGATTCTTCCGCATGTATCTTATCTCTTCTGCACATGTTGGATCAGCATGGATCGCTCTCATCTGTTGATCTGGTATTCTCTAAGAGTTTATTCGTAGCGTACAGGATGAATGCAGCCTGAAAGTATTTATAAATTTGACTCCATTTGGCCCCGTTTGTTCTGATTGAGGTATTTATATACTGATTATAACTGGACTGCTAGTTTCTAGTTCTGCTTTGCTTGCAATAAATGGCTTATTTCATGTTCCGTATATCCGTGAGGGGGTTCCAAGCTCTGAAACAGCTGCTGCAGTGTATAAATCCTCATAACAACAGTTTAATCCCGAACTTTGTGAGGCACCTTTATTTAAGGCTTCTCACCTTCTTCCATGTGTCAAAACCCAGTTCACCTTGGATTTATAGTGCTACCTTATTTTAATGAAACTTCATATTTCTTGTTTTAACTGCACATCAGCATACTGAGCCTCCTTTGTATTATATATTTGCACATTTACTTTTTTTTTTTTTTTTTTTTTGCTTCTGTTCAGACTCCCAAAAGGAATTTTTGCTCAGAACCATTACTGTTCAGCCCGGTTCTAATAAAGTCTTAAATGCTGTTATAATAAAACTGCATATTGCACTCCGCTCTCAAGATCTTCAGTAATTTGTGCCATTTTCTATTGGCCTCTGATGGCTTTTCTATGCCTCATTACAAGGAGGGCAGGACAGCCACGGAGCAAAATGAGTTCTCCCTGTTGGGCAGTTGTCTAGCTAACAGAGTGGGAATGTTCTCTCATCTGCTGTGCTTTGTTTTACCCCAGCTGACAGCCCGCCTGAACTTGCTGGATGAGCATCCCTGCTTTGCAGACAACACTCAAGTGTTCTCTCCAGAGGACCCAGCCTCATACGCGCCTCCGAGTTTGACAGGCCACATCCCGGCCTTTAATGCCATTCTGAGCAGCTCCGACCAGTACCTGGCACAGCTCCCGAGCACAGAAGAACCAGCGGAGTGCTCCAGTTCCTACAGCCCATTTGCTGAAATAGGGAGCAGATCTTATGTCCAGGAGGAACCAGCGGAGGCCCTTCGCTATCAGAAGGAGCCTGTTATCTCTTTTGGAGAGCTTGGAGACATAATGGTTTTGATGAAGGTAAAAATGTAACCATTTTTAGCCATTTAGATCAGAAAATAAGATTAGAATGAGTATTCTATGCCATGCGCACATGTGAAGGTGCATTGCAGCAGCTGGGAAATAATCCTTCTTGATCATTTTTTTCTTAAAGTCTCTCCACTCAGAGACTCCCTTCAAATGCTCCATGACAAAGTGCAGCAATACAT
>JAMQGT020010311.1:0-86983 GCA_024447675.2 Pterophyllum scalare | reverse complement strand
TACACCTCTGAGTTGGATCAGGGTTGGATTATCACCATAAGAAAACTGCCCTGGAGTTTGTTTACTAACTCAAAACTAAGACCACCTCCTACAAAAGGATTTTTGTGGTCTGGTCTGCAACAGAGTATGATTACCATGTTCACATCTGTACAAATGAACCACACCAAGATTAAGACCACGCTACTCATTTCTCTATATCTGCATCTAAAGTCTTCCTTTGGTTCCATGACATTTCAGAAGAACTGGGCTGGTAGCTTTTGGACAGCCTGGAGGTACTGAAAACAGACATCCACCTTGGAAGTGCTTTAGCAGGGGAATTAAATAACTGACAGTATACTAAAACTGGGTTAGGTGATGCAGTTTTGGTGTCAGTGGACCACGATACCTTTTTGGCATGTTGTGATTCAAGTGATCTAAGAGGGAACTATAGATCACTCTGGGCTTTTTTAGATGAGATGAGATGAGTAGTAATTCGAAGACAAATATTTTTTTTTAAAAACTAAAAAGTTAACTGATTCAAATGTGGCTGCTATTCCCTTCGATTTCAGCTCCTTGTTCACCTCTGGACCACTTTTCAGTGATTCTGCTACATTTGGATCACCATCTGATAGTCCCTTCTGACCACATGTACTTGCACATCTGCCTGGTCTGATCTGCAGGCCCAGTTCTTATCAGTAATGATCATCACTGTGAAGGCTGGGGCTATGGAAGCAGTGTGAGGTAGTAAAAGGAGAAACCACAATGTTTTTTAATTGCACATTGTAGAGCGGTATAAACAGCAAAGCAGTCCACATAGAAAGATATCATGGAACAAGCTAAAGAAATAGATACGGGTAAGTTATAGCCAATCACATGTAAGGCTCAAAAACAGCACCAACTTAGTCTTAGAGAGACAATACATGCACATATCCCCTATCTGGCAGAAGGGGCTTGGAACAGATGGGGCAAAACTGCAGGAGAAGGGCTGCCTTTTTTCAAATTCTACCATTTTTAAAAATTATGTTCTTAATTGCATGATCACACCTTGAATCCACCCCAGATTAAATCATCTCATACACAGTATCAGATACAGTTCAGGGTTGAAGAGTCAGTGTCCAATTAATTTTGAAAACCTTACATTTGTGCACAATTTGTTAAAAGCTGAACAAAATTCAGACTAATGCAGGTACTTCACACTTGAATGCTGTATGTGTTATCATACTATAAACTTTGCTAAACCATTCATCCAAGCTGAAGCCTATCCCAGCTGTCACAGGGTGAGAGCCAGGGTACACCCTGTACAGGTCACCAGCCTGTCACAGGGCCAACACAGAGAGACAGACAACCACTCACATTCACACCTACGGGCAATTTAGAATCACCAATTAACCTAACCTCACTAATTGCCTGTCTTTGGACTGTGGGATGAAACCAGAGAACCCAGAGAAAACCCACGCAAACTCCACACAGACAGGCCCTGGCCAAGGCGGGTTTGAACCCTTGCCGTGAGGCAACTGTGCTAACCACCCCGCCCTCCTGTGCTAAACCTCAGAGTCTTATTTGGACTTCGTACTCACAGTGCATGTGTTGGGTTCAGATATACCTTCAACAAACTGCTGCCAGCAAGCACTTTACCTTGAACCTGGGTCTGGTAGACGACAAAATACTTGTCGTTTCCACAGCTTTCAAATTCTTCCCCTTGGCACCAACTGAGACACATGCCCTCATCCTCCAGCTCATGTAGGGAGAAGAATGGAGTTGGGAAGCCACAATAACATAGATCTCCAGCGAGGACAGCCAGCGATTTCTCCTGAAATACAACCGCCGTTACACACCGAAGACACACTCACGCAAAGTACAAATACCCAACACCCACTCACCCTCTCTGTGCACATGTCTACACACTTATCCACAGACATGTTTTGGATGATCGCGCTGACAGGGAGAGCCAGCGTGACGTTGTCTGGCCGGTGGAAGCACCCTTTGAAAATGGCACTGCCATCTGAAACAGACAAGACAAGTCAGAGTGTTACTTACCAACACACACTTTTTTTTGCAGTTTTGTTGTTAATGAGCATAGCTTATATCACACTGTCAGGCCAGCACTAAAACTGAGGCCCTGACTTTTCAGGTGACTGAACCAATAGTAGTGCTCATGTGCCTGCAGTGTGAGGATCGTCTGATGCTGGGGAAAGTAATACATAACAAAAGCAGAGCGAAGCTGCTCTTCTTCACGTGCTGTTGTAGGTTTATACATTTGGCTTTTCTTTTGAGTGTGTTTAATTTGCTATTTACCATTTGTTTTCAGCCTCCTGAACCTAACTGAAAAGATAAATTAGTTTTC
The DNA here is from genome assembly GCA_024447675.2 of Pterophyllum scalare. Lineage (NCBI taxonomy): Eukaryota > Metazoa > Chordata > Actinopteri > Cichliformes > Cichlidae > Pterophyllum > Pterophyllum scalare. Next base: position 84,660 of record JAMQGT020010311.1, on the reverse strand, counting down.
ATTCATGATGGGAATGTTTCTGCAACAATTATAAATCTCTGACACCCAGATTTAAGTCACAGCTGAAGGAAATCAAAACATCCATTTCACATTTATTGCAGGCTGTCAACCTGTCAGCAGAACAGATATACAGTACTTATGAAAATGTCTCTGTTGTCAACAAACTGTTAAGAATTAATAACAGAAGCAAGAAACCAAACAAGTGCCGCTTTTCACTGTGACAGACAGCATGATGAAGACACCTTGCTTGCTCAAACATAGCCAAGTACAATATGCAAATTGGGCTGTGTGTCTTTGGTATTCCTTCCTCTCAGAATTTATGCTGTCAGTACCAGTAAACAAGACTATTGAGCTCATCTCGCCTCTCCTCTGCAGGAAGCATTAATGATCAGTTATGTCAGACTTAAAAAAAAAAAAAATTAATTTATAAATCAGTTCTAGGTGTGTGTGTGTGTGTGTGTGTGTGTGTGTGTGTGTGTGTGTGTGTGTTTTATTTATGTTTGACCTTGTTGCATTTTTAATACCACGTTCTCTCCATTACAGTGCCTGTAAGTAGACCTGCAGTGCATCCTGTTTGTGTTACCCTTCTTTGTTTTTACATGCCGTGGCTTTAAATCCATCCAGATATCACAAAATAATAAGGTCTTAATCCCAAAAGGTACATAAATAACACATCTGTGCATGGTTATTATAGCTTTTAAGTGCTGGGATTTATGTGGCGAAGCCCACAAAACAGTCATCTCAACACATTTCCTGCATTTCCTCTTTGATGTTCTGAGGCGTTCTCACATGACAGAAAATCAGGGTTAGAGGTGAAAATGCCAACATGAAGCGCTTGCACAGCAGTTAGAAGGATAAAAAGCAGAAATGAGAGTAATAACAAACAAACAGCAACGGGAACAGAGGGGTGTGCCACGAAGCAAGTTCAGTATAGTCAACCTTCTTTGTGTCAGTTGGCTCAACAAAATCTACCCCCCCCCATTCAGAGATAACGGAAATCACAACAGTTGCTATCAACCTCCTCTGTTAATCTAGGCTTCCTGTTGCTCACATAAAAGGAGGACTCAGGCATATTATTTGACTCTTCTTCTATTCAAAATTGATCTTTTGAGTGTTGCCTACTTCAGTCGGAGACACTGTGAGAGGAACAGGTGACAGAGATTGATAAAGAACAGGCTGTAACAATAAAACAGCAACACTGGAGGGTGAAAATAAAGCCAGAGAGAGATACTTCAGAAAATCATTAATCTTGTGAATTCATAACTGTATTTATTTCCCCAATCAGTGCTCTAATGAAACAACTGCACACTGGAGCTTTAAAATTCATGCACTTTAACATCAGCGCATTCAGGTTTGGCACCGTCATATACCCCGAAACAGAAATAAGATAAAATGATAAAAGACAAGTGAATTTGTTGGGAAATGTGGAAATTACATTTGTTTGTGGCCAGAAAGGTGAAATTATTTCTACTGATTTAACTGATTCTCTGGCCTATGGATACACTGATCAATTTCCTAATCTTTGTTTAGTAGCTGCAGTTCCAGCAGTGTAAAGAAAAAAAAAGAAACTTGGCAGAAGATTAGGATCAAGCATAAAAGCCTTCATTTTATGCATGACCAACTGAACTGTGACTATATATGGCAAATTTTGTGCTGGAGTCTTTTAACACTCTCAACAGGCTGCATTTATAAAATTCCATCAGCACAGAGAGCATGTTGTCAGGAAAAAACCTGCTGAAAATGTGGACATAACCTCCTCTGGACCAGGTTCTGCATTCAGCATGTTACCAAGGTGACCTAACCAGGTAGAGCCATCTTCATGACAATGAAAACTCTGACTTGAAGCTTGAAATAACTCACTAACATATTAATCTTGCTTTGTAGTACGCCCCTCTGGAGAGTCAAGCTGAACTGTGCAAATATTCAGTACAGATATGCATGCTAAATCTCTCTCTGAGTATTTCTAAGAAGAAGGAGCCAGAAGAGAAAAAAGGAAGTGTAAAGGCAAAAAGGAAAGGGTAAGAAGAGTTACCCCACCATGTGGCTGGGACTCTTTTAGATGTAAAAGAAAAAAGTTACCACAAAAAAGGAACAAACAAAGCCACAGTTTTATAGCGGGTACCTTAACGGGTGTATTACTACAATATCAGGACCACTCTGTTTTATTCCTGATAATCAGCTCTTTCTCCCAAGGTTGAAGTCGTTCTACTGGCAGGCAGTGAGTGTTTAGGATGCAGACCACAGGCGGATGGGGTTGTGTAGGTAGAACAGCTCTCCGGGGAAAGAGGTAAACACAGCAGAGCAGCCTGCTCCCAACTGTGGCAATAACCCAAAATAAAACAAATCTTTCCCCTCAAAGCAGCTGGGGATGTTCCATTCCAGGATCAAATTTGCATCCCTGTGCCTAAGCACACATTTTCAGCACACTCCCGTCCAATCAGGTCCATCGTAGAAAAGGGCGTTATTTTCAAATATACAGTGAAATGAAAACGTGGAACAACTTTTTAAAGGTCGACAAGCAGGTTTAAGTGACCGCTAAAGAAATTGTACATACCCATTTCACATTAGTTTCATTCTGTGGACCTGATATATAAAGTATTTATATCAGCAGTAGTAAACACTCAATGTATTCTGTTATCCGATATGCTGAGTGCCAGACTTACAGCGGCGCGCTGACTCCTGACTCAGCTCCAGCCTATAGATGGACAGTCTGTTGGGTCCTCCGCACACATTGGTCTTCTCTCCTTTGCACTCCATGTTGCATTCGCCTTCTGAAGCATTGGGCGCCTGGATCTTATGACCACAATAGCACTCTGCTCCAAACTCCAGGCCTGCATACATATATCCCCTGGAGAGAAGAGGAAAAAAGGGATTAGCATTGTTAGTGTAGGGAGACAGAGAGGTTTAAGTGATCATTTTGAGCCTTGATTATGTTTCTTAATCCTTCACAGGCACAGTTCATCCATTGGAGCGGCTGGGGGAGCTGTAATCAATGGAAACAAACCACTAATGCATGAAAAGTGCATGAAAATATTATTCAAGAATAATACATCATTGTGAAAACAAGAAAAGTTATGTGCTCTGAAGCCTCTTAAGCAAAGCCAATTATAAATAAGTGTAGTATGCTAAAATTCATCACACAGGGACTCTTCCCTCCTGACTGTTGCCTCATGGAGGATCTGATTCCCAGAAGGTTTTTCAGGTGCAATTAGACGTTTAACACACACACACACCTCACAAGGGAGAAATCCCCCGGGATGTCAATCAAACCCAAACCCCTCCGCGCTACTATGTGTTGCCCCACATTTGTTTGTCTGTTTTTATTAACCCGCTACTCCGACAAACGCGGCTGCAAGAGGCAAGAACTAAGAGGAGAAGGAGCTGGAAACAGGCATCTCTTCTCTGCTCCTATTCTCTGCTCTGTGAATCAGTCATGGATGTAATTCAATGCATTCGATGGAGCCGTCCCTGGTATTCCACAGGGAGGGAGAAAAAAAAAGAGGTGAGAGAAGGATGGCGAGGTAGCAGAGAGAGTGAGATGGGATGAGAGGATAACAGGAAACAAATGGAGGAGAAGCGGTGAGATAAATGGCTTGAAAACTGGAGCACGTATTTTTACTACAAGAAAACCACGGCGATGCAAAAAACCCCCCAAAAAACTGAATTTATTTGGCAGCCAGTAAAACAACACTTGCACAAACTTATAACACACCAACTGATGTTTTTACTGTATATAAAATTATATAAATTTAAATAAATTCAACTGTCTAAAAGGGATTGGACCTCAAATTGGGCTAAATAAACAACCTGAGGATGTGGACACCTGGACAGCACACACATTAGCGTGTTTTTGTTTTTTTTAATAAACCACCATCAGCGTGACTCAAAATCACAGGGCTTCAACCAAACATCAATTAGATTTTTCGATATTAAGCAGAACTAAAGTGCAGTATGAGCTGAAAGAGCTTCGAGATATGATCAGGTCTGTTGTGTAATCTTAATGCAATGCCCTGAAGAGTCTGTTTCAAAATCCAGTTTTAAAACCTTTATTATTGAACTTGTGTGATTTCATGTTGTACACTGTGTTCTGGCACCATGTACTGCTCCAGCACAGGAAAACTATTCACGTACACAGACAAGGGGGTTAATGGTCCAGCAGCTCATTTTGCCCTGGGCCCCAGTAACAGATTAATGTGGCCATAGCTGAATGGGGCTGAGGAAGGGGCAGCCCAGTCAAGTTCTTCCACAGAAAAATACAAAAAGAAAAGCTTGTTTGCCATGACCACAATTAAATAGAAAAAGGGTATTTTTGAAACTGCAGACGTGAATTTGGGAGGACTGCGATGCCTAAAATATCGTGTGGTCTGTGGTGGAGCACTGGTCGTACTTTGGGCGATCTAGCCCAGTCCGAGAGCATTTTCACACCATCAGCAAATGTATTCTGTCACTTTGAGCCAACACTGAACTTTAAAAGTCAAAAACTGTGAAAGACTCTTTTTTGTGTTTTATAAAAATGCGATATGATTGAGAACCTCTGGACAGCCACAAACTGGGCCTTGAAGTTATTGTTCTTGCTCTACTGTGTGCCTTTCCTCAAGAGTCTTATTTTTTTGTTTGTTTGTTTTAATAGCTTGATTATGATGGGAAAGTAACTTCTGGTCTCAAACAGATTTTTAATCTCTCCTTTAGCTCTTTTGCAGTGTAGGTTCTTTTTTGTTTCTCAGTGGGGATGAAAAGACAGCAAATTAAAAAGGGGGTTAACTTGCTTAATGGATGAGTTTTCTGTTGTTTGCCGTTGTCATACCTTTCTGCACAGTTGTCCTGGCAACGAAATACAGTCATTTTTTTGTAGTCGAAAAAGGAAACTCCTCTCAGAGCTCTTTTCTGAGTGTCATCAATGTAGCAGCCAATGTACTTTGCTGAAAAAGTAGAGGAAATACAGTCAGTCATGTGTGCTGAGAAAACATAACTTTAGCATATGTGCGGGCTTACATTTCTAACATGGCAGCTCATACACAACAATAAAAAAAAAATCAGAAGCATCTGCGGTGAATATTATCCGCATCGGTATCCTCTCACACAGCCTCATGCTGCAGTAACACAGCACATAGGAGCCCAAACTGGGGCAGAAGCTTTATTTATTTATAAAGACACACATCCCCTTCTAGTGGCCTGTAACTGTAGTGGCAGTCATCTCTCTGCATTTTTTCGAAGTGTGTGGGGGCTGGGCTCTGGTGAACCTCTGCAGAGGCATACAGTGACCCTTTAACAGCTTCTTGCCTCTCATTAGAACGACGTTCTCCTGTTTAACCAGACTACACAGGCCCTACCATCTGTGCTCTGCCATTACCCCTCTGAGCCTCTGGTAATAACTAAATGGGAAAGCACAGAGTCCCCTGCATTATCTTAATTGTGCCGGTCTACAGGCCTGCATCTGAGCAGCATGCTGCGTACTGCAGTGGACGGTAATCTACCTATTGTTGAGCTGGAAAATAATCTGCTTTTTGATGGAGGGAAATGCAGATTTGATGAAACTGCATCTCTTGTTTGGGACAGTATACTTCTGCTTAGCATTACATAAAAGCAAATGATGAAACCGCAGATGCCACTGATATAATTATTGTTTTCAATCATTTTAGCATCTTCGGAAATGACCTCATTGCAGCTGGTGAATTATATTTTCCACGGTGCTCTGGATATATCCTTTCCCGTTGTCTCATTTGTGCAGCATACATCTGTGCTATTGGCCCACACAACAAAAAAGTGCTCATACGCTGCAGTCTGCATCTTACTGCAATATTCCCCTTAAATTAAATTCAGAGCCAGGGCGAATTATTGCATTTGGAGTAAAAAGAGAAGGAAAAAAAACTCTTAACCCAAACATAACCACCTTTGGAAGACAAAAGGCTGGTAAATGCTACATATTAATGAGCAGTGCTGGATGCATGAGAGCAAATGCATGCTTTGAAGTTATTAATTACTCTATCATCACGTACGGCCGCAATCCTGTGAGGTTAGAGTTTCAGAAAAAGGAGGCGTGGGGCTGGAGGGGGATGACTGAGTCAGACTGAGAGACCTTCATTTGATCAGTTTGGGTGTACATTGTAAACATGTTTGTTTTGCTGCCCTTGAATAAAGAGGGGGAAAAAAGAGGTTATCGCCTTATGTGCATTGTTTTATATTCTACATTCTAATTCACAGCAGGTTACTGTACGGTGACTCAGAGGTTTTGACCTTCTTCACCCTAACAGAGGTTGGGAGTCTTTCCTGGGGTTAAATATCAGGAGGCGACACTGTAATGTCACACTCATGTTTCATATTTATGGCAGTTTAACTCTCCCACCTGCGTGTGCAGCTTCCCTGGAGAGAAACAAGGAACTCACATCACTAAAAGGGAGTTGCAAAAAATCCATCTGTTATTTATGCTTTTTCAAGTGTCTATTTTAAGATTTCATGGATGAATAAATAGAAACCCATATAGCATGTGCTCATTCCCAGTGAAGTTGTCTCCCTACCAGTGCAGATGTTTATCACTGCTTTATCTGAGGAGTGTGATTAAAATGTTAACATAAGAGTGACACAAGAGGAAAAAAATGGTATTGCTACTTTATTCCTAAGGATTTACCTACTTTACAATTTTTTTTCCTTGTGTTTCGCCATGGAGGAAGGAGCAGGACAAAAGTCGTTTTTTATTTTATAAATTCATATCCCAGAGATATGAACTGTCGACTTTGTTTTCAAAGGCTTGAGCTTGATCCAAGAACAGAGAAAGTAACTGACACAGTATGAAAATCAGAGAGGAGGAAGCGAGATCAGAGCCAGGAGCAAATCTGGCCTCCAAAGAGCCAATTTGTCCATGTTTCATTTGGAAAGTCAGCGGGATGGATGTTTGTGTGACTCAAGCTCAGAGATGTCAGCTGCGGGTAGACACGTCCCAGCCTTGCACTGGTGTTTCCATAACACGTTATGATTTAATAAGCTAGCACTGAGTTTACATGTAAACCTTTTAAGACGGGATGGGTGCATGCCAGCAGCTTGTAAAAAGACAGATAAAAGGGTTAATCCCACAATCAGCTAATCATTTAGTTGTTCACAACACGTGAAGGAGCTCCAGCTGATAAACAGAGGGGGGAGATCCTTGAAGGATTTATACTGAGAAAAGACACATAATTATAATTATCATCTCACTCCATTCTGAGGAGATCTCCCACATGACCAATTACAGCTAGTAATGTCAAGTCATTAAGATGCAGCAGTTTGTAATTTTTTGGATCAGTTTCATATTAGCATGAAGTGGGACAAAAGCTGGTTGTGTGCATGCCAGTGGGTTTGCATTATGAATCGGCCTTTCATAAAAAGTAAAACATTTGCATAATTGCTAAAATCTTTTGCTCATCACTTAGCAGCTATAACAAAAACTATCCACTGAAGAGTCATTTATTTTGGTACAATGCAAAAACAGCATTTTTTGCAATCACTTTAAAGCCCTCCCGATCTGTATGTGTATGTCATTATTTTATAGCAATTTCTTTTTAAATTCTTTACTATGAAGCCAGGAGCAAAATTCGCCAATGTGGGGGGAAAAAGCAGTATTTATGCTTTAAATATTCTGTCTCATAAGACTTCCATATGTCATACTATGATTTTGCATTTTTCTCTTGCAACATATTTAAAAGAATTAAAAATGAATCATTTAAAGGAAATGTACAATAACAGCATACCATACGTGTGCTATAATACAAGACTCAGGGTACATGCTGGACAGCGCTAACCACTACACCATCATGTTGCCCAGTGCAAGCCCTAAAAAACCCCTTAAAAGATTTATATATAAATAAACATTTACTACTGTAGGCAATGGGCCAGCTTATATTTTACAGTTTGCCAACTTGCCTTGAATTTGGAGCTGTAGAAGAAAATAGAAGGATAATTTGGAAAACTCCCATGCTAAAAAATGAACAACTCCAACAGCAGTTTTCACCTACCTCTTCCGTCATCCAGGTCTTTGGCATTGCGTCCTTTAAGTGCACGGTTCCAGTTGCTGGTGTAGTCTCCCCCCCTGCCCTCGACCCCCGGGCCCTCCTTTCTGGTCTTCCTCATCCAAGGAGGACCAAACCTCCGTCCACTTCTGCGTTTTTCCTTAAACACCCTACTCATGATGCCAAGTCCCCGAGTGTCCGATGAAGCCCAGCTGCCCATCTCCGATGCTATAAGAGAGTCCCGGCCCCCTCGGGCTCCGGGGCTGTTGTCTCCGACGAAGCCAGAGTGCAGAAAGACAAGGCTCCCGGCGGTCAGGTAGAGGAGGATGAGGGAAAAGAATCGTACAGGTTTCCTGCGAAAGTAGCGCTGTATCTTCAGCAGAGGCTTGGCCATGCTGGCTCTCCCAGCCACTCAGATACACTCGCCCAATGATGAAAACTCATAAAGATGAAGAATCAACAGCACACACGGCCCCACTGGGCACCAGCTAAAGCAAAGATAAAAGTCAGTGAAAATGTCCTAATCCTGTATGAAGGTTACCCAAACAATAGCATGACTTTTCCTTCTTAGATAAAACTCCAGTCTCATAAGAAAGACGCTTGCATCTGTGCTGCTCTGTCGATTGTGAGAATCTCTCTGTGTTCCCACTAACAGCACAGCCCTGACAGCCGGCTCTGGGGCCAAGTCCTGAAAGTTGAGTGGCTCCGGGTGAAAGATGATCGCTCAGCGCTGCTTTCACTCCAGTTATCAGCCTACAGAGATACCACACCAGCACTGCAGTGGCACTTTCTCCCACACTGTGCGAGGGAAGAAGGTTTTATTTACCAGCTGAGATCCTTTCAGCTTTGTGCGGCCAGCTATCCACTGAGAAGATCCGGGAGAGAGAGGGCGTGACTCACCATCTGCATTGAAGACACACAAACACAAGAAGGGAGAACAAAACATACACCTAGTAAGTTTCATCATGTGGAATAGAAAAAAATAACATGAGCAGGTTACAAAAGGATAAAGTAAGCAAATCTAAAACTTCTGGAAAAACCATAAATCAGTCCACGAAGCCACACAGAAACCGAACACGGAAACATTTCTATTATAATACTGTTGGTACATGGAGTTCAACTTTATTATGGAATGCAAGCTATCTTCATTCTTCTGTCAAACTCACAACAAACAGAAATACCAGATGGAACACAGACAAGCAAAGACAATTAAATAACAGCATTCAAAGCAATTACGTATCTTGGAAACGACTCTGTTTTAAACTGTTGTGCCAAACAGTCATAAAAAATTAACTCTGAGGCTCCGAGTGCTGTATTATATTTAGTAAATTAAGTGAAGTAGAGAAGAAAGACAGAAGAAAACAAAGCTCTACCCTGCAGCATTTTCACTCAAGTATTTGAGATCTACTGCCTGTGGGAGTTTGCGGAAATTAAAGAAATTTATGTAGATCACAGAAAAAGATCCATTAAAGATCTTTTAAAGAATGCAGAGGTTAAAAATCTGGAAGATTAAGGGTGCTCATCCATAAAGCATATGCTTTCATGATTCCTTTCAAGATTTACTTATTACTCCATTTTAATTTTTGCTTTTTTGTTTAGTGATGGCTTAAGCTCAACTTTCCAAACTCTCTGCAGGTTCTCTCAAAGGAGTCTCTGTTCTGGGACGAGCCCCAGAGTCTCCAGTTGGATGGTGTAACGCAACACTCCTCAAGGTCAGGGAATTTTCCAGAACATTTGAGGGGACACTCACCCATGCGCCTTTTCTGTCTGTCTGCCTCAGGACAAATCTGCAGAATACTTGTCACCTGAAACCTCAATGGCACCGCAGACCCCCACCCCCCCTTTCCCCCAGTAGTCTGTGAAGAGTCTGCAACCCTCAAGGAGAAAAAGATTACTTTCGGCTCAAGTGCTTCAACCCGACACAAAGACAGTCCTCATCCTGTTTGACGTCTCAAAACTTTCCCTCGGTTTAATGACTTATAAAAGGATGTAAGGAGGGCTTCCATTACTTACTGAGATAAAACAAAAACGCAAAATGTTTGGCTTACAGGTTTTGCAGGTTTGCATCATTTTCACGACGACAAAAAACACAAACAAAGGAGCTTCACAAAATGTCAAAATAAGTCGAAAAATAACATCTTAGAAGTAAATCTCTAACGGTGCCTACTTTCCGAGACTTCAGAGCATGAACAAATAAATCTGCAACAGGTTTAAATAACTGTTTGACATTTAGTGAAATGTGTTTATTTCCTTTGTCTGTAAATTCATTAACACGCTGCATCTCTTTTGTTTGATCTGTACACAAACAAAAACGTTTGGTTCTGTGAGTTTTTTTTTTTTAAACTAATAGGTTAATAATAAACTCTTCCTTTAAACGTGTCTGAAATGTCAGCAATTATTTTACCCCGCAAACAGCCTCTTTTCCACGTTAACGGAGTCACACAGTATGAAAATTCCTCCAACAGCTGTATAAACACTATTCAAAATTGACTCTGGCGCTCCAACGCCACATTCTAGCCGCAATTTTTTCAGTCCTGCGTCAGTGTTTTGCTCCCGGTGGATGGAGAAAAAGATATTCCAGGATGATACGGTGACTACTAAACAAGCAGTGTTTGGTTCAAAACGAAAAGTGCTTGCCCAGGAGAAACTGAATCACACTGAAGCCAGGGTTATGGGGTTGAAAATCTAACTGCATAGTACATCATCCTTCCTACTCCTACATCACTGAGGATAAAATGCAGTCTGGTCCTTAAAAGAAGAAGATGCTTGAAGGTCACAGGAGAAGACAGACTATTTTGAGTGGGGCTGTTATGGTTGTTACATCTTTAAAAAAAAAATAAAAGCATCATCCTGTTCTGAATCGTATAGTAAACAAATTTATGAGCGCAAACAGATGTAGAAAAAAAAACAACAACACATGCGACACCAAATCACTTTGCTTCTCATGAATTTGACAGGGCCATACACACAAAGGATAATTACTGGTGTTAATAATTAATACCTGCCGCCACCCCCCCCCCCCTTACCAAAATGAAACTGAATTCTACTTGTGCTTAATTTGCAGGTTCCAGTAACAGTAACAAAAGCGTGGTTGCTACAGCTGCACGAGTCCTGTGTTTTAAAAAAAATGCAGCTACACTGTGCCAGGATACTATAATTTACTATCACAAAACAGGTAGTTCAGCAGAAGCTGATGTGAATAAGATAATGAAGACTATCAAAATGGTAAAAATCCATGCTTAAGGGAACATGTCCGTATGAATTTTCATGGTAATATATTCAATTATGCAAAATTAGCAAATCAAATATTTGCTGAGATACTTGAGTGCCCAAATAGCACTGGCTACCCCTCCCAGTATCATTCCCCCATACGTTTGTAGCTCACTTTCACAAAAAGTGAACAGAACTAAATGAAGCAGACACAGAGAGAAAGAGCAAATGCATCAGACAAGAGATAGGAGGTGCCATGGAGGTCTTTTTCGTTCTTTTTTTTTTTTTGCCAAATCACAGATATTACTCAAGTTGAGTGGACATGAACTCACTGACTGACCATTAATTCACATTCATATTAAATGAGCCAGCAAATATTTAATCAGAATGGATTTTGGGACCTTAACGTCAAAGTTAATCTTCGGCAAGCAGGCAGACGCCCGACTCTGCTTTTGCTGCAGGCAAATAGCTCCACAAGTCAATCCATAAATATTCTTCATATGTGTCCTGGGACTCGTTGACCAAGGAGAGGGATGAGCAATTCAGCTCTACAGCAGCGCTCAAGTTCAGAAACAGACAAGGGTCAGCTAGCACGGACAACTGGTGGCTTCAAACGAGGAGCGATGGAGAGAAATCAGTCTCAGATTGGTCACGCATGCCCCACACAAAAGAGCAAGTGACGAGAACAACAAATAAGCAAAATGCAACTAAACACATCTGATCACTTGAAAAGACAAAAATGACCAGACTCGCTTTGCATCTAAGATAATAAATGATATGAAATATTTGTGATTTTTTCTGCTTTTGTTTACAGATGGTTTAAGGGTCATGCTGATCACCTGATGCGCACACATCTTGTGTTTGGTTTGAGACCCTCTCAGCTCAGCATCAACTTTCATGTTTCCACTAAAACTTGAAAATATTCTCCATATTCTCCAGTTTCCTGCTGTAAAATGTACTGAATAAATGTATAGCTATATTAAAAACACACCACCCACGTGCTGAATTGTCCATAAGCCGAGCGAGCGCCTCTCCAGATTGTTAAAATATTTTATGCGGATCAAGAATCATACAGTATGCTACAAGTGAGATGATACTAGCAGTATCAGAGCGGTTATGCAATGCTGCTCTGATTTACAGGACGGAAACAAACAAGACACAGACAAACTGATACACATACACACAGATATTCCCTATGATATGACAAGCAAAAGAGGAGGCAACCTTTTGCAAAAAGTTATTTTATGTCCTCAAGAAAGACCACCAAGATTTGAACTTGAAGTGGCTGGATTTTTTTAGTAGTCATATATTTAGTCGTGACAGAGGCAAATAAAATATCCAGTTATATTACTTGATTCTGCAGATGTAATCAATTTCCATTCCTCCTCTCTAGATTGCCAAAAAGCAGCATTCTTTTCACTGGGACGTGGGTGAGTCTGCTGAACTGGTAGAACTCTGAATCCCCAGAGTAAATCACACCAGCAGAATTAAATCAGCTATGATATCCTCCCACATCTCTTAAATAGTGGTTTCTTTCTGTAGGGGGGAAAAAAAATACAGTAAAGCAACTTTTTGTTGAAATGTCAGCGAGGATACGTTTGGTCCACAGTGAAAAAAAAAAAACCAGAAAGCTGACAGTCATTAACAATGGGTTCGCACGAGGAAAGAAACACACACTGTTGTGATGGAAACAGGCACTATCAACATTGGCAGGAAGAAGAGGTTATCAGGAGCTCTGGTGCCAGGATTGGTGCAAGAGGAAACCATTTGAGGTTTCTCTTATTGTCCTCTAACTCCCTGTTTGTACAACTTCAAGTCCCACCCTGTAAAAGAGCTGTTCTGTGGGACATCTTCGTTCCTTTAGCAGCAAAGGGGTTAACAATGATAGCGGCAGCAGCCCTGACCCTCCCCTCACCCTGGGGCCTGTCTTTCCGCTCTCCTGGTGTGTCTGGCCTGCCAGTATGCATTAGCTATGATTGTCAACCACATCAAACTAAAGATCGCATTCTTCCTCCGGTGACATTACTAAGCATGTTTGTTTTTACACAGATTCTTCCATTCATCCAGTTGCAAAGTTGCCTTATTGCAGGTCTGAGAAAAATGTCAAACCAAGCAAGTTCTTGAGATCTTCTCTGAATGATTCTTTATGTTTAAATGTGTTCATTTCAGTGTTGGTTTAGGTGGATTCCTATGAAAACTTTATCGATCGCATGTAAAACTGAGAATCCTCAAATAAACCTCACACCAACATTTTTCTGCTCTGCAGAAGAAATTCAAGTGGCTCACTCAGCACAGATGGCAACTCTTAGAAGCGCATGACCCCTGAAAACTGGAGTGTGAACATGACTGTGTCCAGTAACAGCAGGATTACACTGCCAAAGCAGTTTCTTCCCTTAGTGTTTGGCAAAAGCTGCTGTGGTATGTGCTACAGTTTTGGCTTCCCATCTTCTTGTAAGCCATTTTAATTAAAACTGTATTTATCTCACTGTGTGCTCACATTAGTGATTGGCTCACTGCCCAATACACTTAATTAGTGGTGGCCACTCATAAGAAAACTCATCAGCAAAGATGCCGGAATCGCTGCACAGTGACAAATCGCATGAAGCAAAGGGCGCTTAAATCGCGGCACAAACATTTTGTTTCAAGTGGTTCATTGTTACACTTTCTCCCAATCCAACAAGATGACTCCAGACCCCTGACACCTCAAAGTGTTGCATACTGTAAAAAAGTTTCTAAATATAATCTTCCACAGCTGCTTATTATTGGGGAGTCTGTCTAGAACTTCTGTCTGCTGGAATATCTTAAAAATGCGAAACATCTGATAAAAGTATGACATGATTCAAGTACAATGTGATGCTAAAAGTTTTTTAAAAAGGGTTTAAAATGACTAGAGATGAGCTGCACTGCTGGCCTCCAGGTTTTCAGAATCACCTGTTTAGCTTCATTTTTGGCTTGACCACCAAATTCCTGACTGAAAGGGTGTAAGGTGTTATATAAACAGAGTGGTCAAAGTTCTGAATGGAGTTGCAGAAGTTCCATGAAGTGCAGCGGATCAGTCGCATGAATGTAAACACAGACTGTAAGATTATACAGAGGGTGATCAGCATTGCTGCACCTACTGGTATGTTAGCCCAGTGTTAAGAGGATACCAAGTTTACCACAAAAGCCACACTACCATTGTTTTATTAAGAGCGTATTTTGGGTTGATGTCAGCAGCATGAATGTAAATATAGAAAGATGGCAGCTTTATGGAAAACCTTTGTGAATATGCATGCATGTTTGATTCCATGTGAATTGCTAACAGCTTATTCATAGGGGTATACAATGAAGGCAGCCAGGCTCTCTTTGTGTTAGCTCGCTTGACAAAAAAACCTAAAACCTCAACTGAAGACAACTGCAGTTGTCAACTTTTTCAGTGCACTGGCTTAAGAGGGGGTGTTTCACACCTCCTATGACTCATCTTCAGTACAAAATGAGTGTTACCTACTAAATGGTGATAATAAAAATATACAAAGAGCATAAAAAAAATTTGATGCAGTAATATTACAGCAGTGAAAACCGAACTTAATCTTTGATGTTAGTAAGGCTCGGCTCAACAACCTGTACATATAAAATGTATTTTATAATCTAGTTAAAACATGCTGTGAATAAAGGAATCAGTGAAAATGTGGGGCCTCCTGCAGATTTTAAACCAAAACTCTGAACAGAACCTGCTCCAGACCAGATTTTTTCCATTCATAATCCAACCAAACTGTGGATTTGAGGTAGCGTTACTGACCTAAATGTACATAATATAATTTCCCCGCAGCTCAAGTCCACAACAGCAAGCACATAAGCAACTCGAATTTCCAACAGAATTCTCAGTGCTAACAGTTTGTAAAGAAAAGAAGGGAAACAATAAATCTGCTACCAAACACAGCACACACAAACACATTTTTTTTCATTAGTGTTAATAACTGTAAAATATCGACCTTTGTCAGCTCACATCCTGGCCTGGAGAAATCTCAGTGTTGATCAGTACATCACTATGAATCATCTAATGGCTTAATTATTAGTTATCACAGATGTATCATCATTAGTATACAGATAGAGACACTACAGCAAATGTTCATCTTCTACAAAACAACACTGAAAAGTTAATTATTCAATTCAGGAAATGAGCCTGTGTGTGACATTTCAAGATGTGATTTTTTTTTTTCACTCTATACCTTCTTGTTGTCATGAAATGTTTGTTGTACTTGGCCAGGCTAGTTAACCTCCTCCAAAAAAGCCTGAGGTAATTATAAACAGCATTACATTTGGTACTGGAGAGAGGTGAACTGACCAATGACAGGAAAACATTTTAAGAACACCCCACGAAGCTTAAAAATTAAGCCCAGGATGGCAGGGAAAAAGGCTCATTGTAATCCTGATAAAACTCAACAGTCCATTAAGCTCAGTGGCGACTTTTACTCAGAAAAAGACGAGGTAAATTAAAGGGTCTAAAAATAATGTAATCCTCTCCTTTGACTAACTAACGCAAAGTTAAGCTGCGGAGTTTTAATGGAGTCACTGATGATCATGAACATTTGCACCAGTGCAGAGTGATAAGCAACTTACACAGCCACAAAGCAAAGTCTCAGTGAAAGAATGATCGCGCTATTGTGACTGTGGACACAAAGCAGCAGAGTTCAATTAGGAATGAGCAAGAAGACAAAAAACTGGACAAGTCATCTGGATTAGCACAGATTTTTCTGTAAATTTGAAAGAACTGAGAAAATAATGAAAAGAAAAAAAGCAAGTTCTTTGACTATTTCAGGAGAGAACTGCTGGAACTGTTTTTGATGCAGACAGAATGACAGTTCCGGTATTAATAATGTGTCATGAAGCTCCTAACAGAGACAAATATCCCAGATGCCTGCTGTGTGATTTTCTGATACACCCTCGGTAGCTGTACCACCCAGATCCCAGTTGGCCACATAGATGGGCATTTGAGAAACAATCACTTGAATTGCTTCTCTCTAATGGCTTCATAAAAGAAGTAATTATTCTGCAGCAGGGAGGCGCTGTCAATGGGAGATCAAATGATGTCTTCTACTATCCAACCTTAACAAAGCTCCTCATTCAGGGCCTTACAGGGTATCTGCAGCTTTTTTTCTCAAAGAGGAAAAGAGCTTTTTGCCCCACTTCTCTTCTCACACCTTCACTAAGCACACAGGATCTCTGCTTTAATTAAAAGTGAAATCTCAAAGCTCAGCTCTGCTGTGAATCTCAGTCCTCTCTGCTTGAATACACTTAAGGAGGGGATTGTGGAGGCTTTCAGTAAATGTTTAGTTGGTGAGGAGGAAGAAGAGGTGTGCTGGAGGAGGGATGGGGAATGCTGTCTGGAAAAGTGGAAAGTTTCAATAGTTAATCAAAAAGCACAAGACTTGTACTTGTTAACTACAAGAAATACAGTTCTAGTTATTAAGAGAGAACAAGGCAAGTGCTTGTATGTGCTATCACTCATCAAAAATATTCATGCGGGTGCATAGTACCCCCAACACATACTTTGGCCTTCATGTATGAAACTGGTTACACATTATATTTTCACTATTGGTTCTACACATGGCATAAAAGCAACAGGTCACATAATTACTGGGCGCGCCATAATACCGCCTAGTGGCCACAGGAAGCGATAAGTAACTCCTTTGTGTAACTGCCAGTTAGAATCTAGGACATAACTCAATTATACTGTTCATCTCCGTGTCTGTAATAGAGCATAATCAAGATTTATGACTTCCACGTGAAAGCAGGAAATGCGTCAACTGCAGCATGCCCCTGCAGCAGCACCCTTCGATGAGCACACCTCAATAAGCATAAAAGTGCAAGGGCCTTATCATTGCTGCTTGTAGCTTTAATTTATTTATTTTTTGCAAATTATGTTTTGAGGGGGAAATGAGGGTAATATGAGCTAAATTATATTCTCTCTAAGAGGTGCCAAAATAAACAACACTAGCATCATTAGTCTAGAGGCCTTTGTTACTACCCAGAACTTGCTGCGACTCAGACACCCACAATGAACAACAATTAGCATAACATTAATTTACAAGATGCACATTATCCATCCTCTTTGCCAAGACAGTTGATAAACTGCATAGGAATGCTGTAGTAATACCAAAGGGGACTTACTTGACCTCTACATATAATAAGTGACTGGGAGGAGGTCAGAATGGGTGGAGGGTGTAAAAAAGGTAGGATTTCAGAAGAGATGAGAGTCCCACATGTGTTTGACAGCAATTAGCTAGAGCGAATAAAGGGAATACCAAAAACAGAGCTAGAGGAAGAGTGAATACTGCATTTGCATTCACCAAATGGACCGAAGAAAACAACTGCCAACGAAAGCTGGTGTATAACCGTTGAATATCAACTGTGTGTGTAAGCAGATGCTCGCCATCGTGTTTTCCATGCCAACATGGGTTGGCCAGGAGATGTTTTCACATATTGTTGCCCATGAGTGGCCACAAAAACGAGTAAGAGATTCAACCAGCAGAGATGAAAGTGGGATCCTTCTCACACAGCATATACGGGCGCATTTTTATTTGTTTGTTTTAAAAAGCAGAATTATCCCTTAACATCCTAAAGCACAAATATCTTTAACTCTATTTTTTGCCTAGCAGCAAAACCACTAATCCATATCAGAAGTTAAATAGCTTTTCCTGCTAAAAACACCTAAAGGAAGCATCTTCCCTTCATAATGATCCAAATTGCATCCTCTCATACTCACGGAGACTCAGGGTTAAATTATTCCCAGAGGAAGACGTTGACACAACTGTCCGTCCTTGTGTATCACACGGCTCCTTCTGGAACGCCAGGCAGGGTAAGAACAGAAAAACAGTTGAGTGCTTGGTGGTGCAGCAAGAGGGGAGACAGACCCTCCACTGTATGACACACATTCAAGCTCCCATGTCAATGAGCAGCCACTCTGCTGAAGTGTCTTTAAGCAAAGAGCTGGATCCTCCAGCACTGTTATTCTGCAGCTCTTCACTCTCACCTCCCACAGCAAGAGAAAAATGAAAGTAGCATTGTTGTTATTGTTACAGAAATACAATGAACAACAGACCAGACAGGAATTGCTTATTATAAAAGCAACGACCATTAACGTGTGCTCACACAGCTTTGAAGACACGGTTTTATTTGAAGCGATAGGCACTGACAAAGAAATCTCAATTCTTTATTCTAAAGTCCTTTCTGGTTCCTGTGAGAAACCACAGTGGTCTCAACTATAAATCGCATGTAGGTGAATTCTTTTTTTTCAAATTTACTGATTAGAATTGTGTTTTAAAAATTTGAATTTTGACCTTTGAGAGCTACAGTAGATATGCCTGGAACACTCCCAAAAGGATTAACGAGGTTACTCAGGAAGTTGTACGGACTACAAAAGGTGACCCTGTCCACGGCACCACATGCTGGGATTACTTCAGCAGATACAAAATCCTCAAACTGCAAGCTGCTGCCTCAGCATGAAGCTCAGCAAACAACAGTATTCTCTAAAAGACTGAAGTATGTGTGGTATTTTTCCACTTCATACTGGCACTTTAGGTGCCTTTTGGATTAAAAATAAACTTCACATGGTCTACAGAGTGAGTGAAAAGTACAGAATTATCATTGTTACCTAACAGTTTAATACATGTAAAATGTGGCTGCAAAAACCTTCATTCAGCTCAGTGTGGGAAAAGGACAGTAGTAGCACACTGAAAGTGCACCACAATTTTATTAAAGTAAAATTATATATATGACAGATATGACATCACTGCGTTGCTATTTAAAGTCTAAGTTGTGTTTAGTCCTTTCATCTGCTTAATGTGGAAAGTAATCTGTAGTGTAGTTCAATCTACAGAAATATGTTATATTGTATTTGTTAATAATATACTTTGTCTATAACCTAAATAGGTGGCAGTTAATGTAGTAGAGTAAAAATTACAATATTTTCTGGGAAATATAGCAGAGTAGAAGGACATGAATTTAAGTATTCAAGGTAATATCCTATTGAAGTACCCAGCTGGAGTAGAAACTGGATGAAATGGTTCATTTTCTAATTCTATAAAGTTAAATAACTAGATTGCAGTGACAGTTGAGTAGTTTTATATATATATGGTGAAATAAACCACAAATGTTTTCAATTTGCAGTGTTTGCACAGACTGAAGTCCCAGCAGAGCAGAGTTTTATGCAGCCAAAGCATATGTTTTGAGTCATGACTGCAAATTATTTTCTCACTTCACTGGAGAAATATTCTCTTCCTGCTAGTATGTACTGGTCTATATTGCATTTACCACCTACACAAACAACTCACAGCAGAATCTCAAGTAACTGACACCCATACTGGTGTAGTGTCAAAACAACATCTCATCTGCACTGAACATCACAGCAGGCTCATGCAGTCTGACTTTATTTTACTTTAAAAAAAGATAATGAAAGGATAGCATGACAACAGTCTGCATGTCTGTCATGGAGCGTTGTTGTACACAAGCTGTTTAGCAGTTTTTGATGAGCTGTTCAGTGTGAACAATTATGCAGGGCAGTGAGCTGGGTGCAATGGTCTGGACGCATTCATCTGAGGAACATGAAGAGTGTACATATAATGGGATGGTCTGTAAGCACGCCTTGCAAAATGTGTAGTGAACCATGGGCCTCATCAGCATTGCGCAAATCTGCGTGCAAAAGGTCGAGCAGCACCAGAGGCCTACTGTCAACATATCCTATCCAATTAGATATGAAGATTGTTAGAGGCCTTGCTGTTCTTATGTCCTATTTTTATTCAAGTGATGGCGTTGCTGATAAGTTGCTGATGTTCTGATGTCCTCGCTGTCTGTCCCATCAGTTCAATATTACCTCGACTGAGCATGTTTTAACTAATAATAACCACTGTGATAATGTTCTTATTGAATTCAGACTTTTTTTTTATTATTGAGCAAAAACTAGATGGGTTTTATGCATGTTTAAAACAAAACTTGAATATTATTGAATATCGTTTTATGTCTTCTTTAGTCTTTAGCTGTGCATCTGTTATTTGCACTGCAGGCATGCTTTTTTGGTAATCTATTTGCATAGTGCTGTCACTTCATTTACTCATTGTGAGAACTTTTTATCAATTTCTTTTTTTAACCTGTTTCCTTTTAGCCATATAATTTAGCAGAACGTTCAACAGAATACGAATGGGTGAGTGTGTCCAAACTTTGGACTGGTACTGTAAATCATTTACATTTTAAAGTGACGACTTTGGTTACTGGGTGAATTTTTATTTTAATGTATTTCTGTTGATAAACCTTTGCTTGTTGTGGAAATCTCAGTGTAACTCGTAAAACAACACTTTCACAGTAATCTACCCACGATAATTACAAACTCTCTATCCATGACGCAGCACCATATCTAACTAGGGAAAAATAAGAAGCCAAAAAGTTTCTTTGTTTTGCACGTTTGCCAACACTGATAAAATATATTGTGTTGCTGATATTTTTTCTTATTCTTAGGTTTCACATCTTATTCCATAATCCAAAGAAGGTAATGAAATGATGGGGCATATTGCATAAAACCAAAAAGAAAATAATTAGTACAAAATACAAAGTTCAAGCCAAACTGATGAAATTACAACAAACCAAGCTGAACCAAAACCAGGTCTGAAGGGTTTCTACAGAGAAGAAATAGGAGCTAATGCAGTGAAAACAAAAATAAGGACGGCTGAGAATTCAAGTATTAATACTAGCATATCCCTCAAAGAAAAGTAACAAAGGGACATAAGGAGTTTTTTCCAGCACATTCTTCTTCTTTTTTTTTTAAATGAAAGTCTGTAATGAATTTCAAAATGTATTACTGTATTTTGAAGAAATAGAGTCAAAGTAAATAACTTATGCATGAAAATATAGGATAACTATAGGATCAAATGAAAGGATGCTGTTCTGATAGCACTGAAACTTTGAGAAATGCTGAAGTACTGGGGGAAGGGCTGGATTGTTATGATGACAAGATGTTCTGTGTAATATTGAAAGTGGCAGAGCATTTCAGGACAGTGGTATCCTGTTGCAGTGTTATATAAGTATTGTTTGAGGCTGGTAAAAAGACAGAGGCTTGTTTCTCCTATGTACACAGCCCTTTCTGCTGTGAGGGTTGAAACAAAAGCAGGTTAATTTGAGGTTAATATGGTTGGCAGGGGCTTGTCAGACCCATCTTCTTGTATTGTCTCAAGAATTTCACTCTGACCAGTATATCTTAGAGATTCTTGTTCTTCCCACTGCCTTATACTATGGTAGACGTAGAATTGGGTACAGTATCTGGGGATTTATGACAGCAGCTTGCTTTGGGCTCGCAGGAAGGAGCGTGCCTCTGTGCTGCAGCCTGTATGAATAAAATATGATGTGCACATAGAGTAGTGCTTCACTGTTGCTCTGATGCAACATGGAACAACATCTTTAAAGCAAAGGAAGAAAGAAGAGGGCTGTGCGTGTGTATACAACATTATGTGAGATACAGAAATGGAAATCTATGAAGTAACTGCGTGACGACAGTAAGCTGCTCCGTAATTTTCGTGAGGAGATCCTCGCACTTCAAACATATGGTTGCATTTATTTAAAAGCTCAGGTCACCTTGATCCCCAAAACACATTTTTTCGCTTCCCCTTTTCTTCTTGCGGTGCAAACAGTCTTGGTTTAATGTGCTCATGTCTTCAATCACCACATTAGGTAGAAAAGTCCCTTCAAAGAAAACCCTTCACAGTGAGGTCTGTGGACAAAGCTGTGAACACAGCAAAGAAAAAGAAAAAAAACACAGACCAGACCATTTATCATTGAGCATTTTGGATTATGAATTCTTCAAGATCTGGAACAAACAGAGAGATTAGCCCTAAGAGGCCCTGTAGTCATGCTGAGCATGGATTACTTCTCCTAATTTCTACATTTACTGCTGTGCATGTGGGAATGTTGTGGAGATGATATCTCTAAAAGAAAAGACATAATAACTCATTCATACTGTGTTTAGATCAAAAACAAATATAGAATTGATGGCAGAAACTGGTTTGAGTCTGATCTTTATCATATTTAAGCACTATGTGTGCAGAGACATGGGAGCAAAGAATTCCCACAAGCTGAAATCTGAGTGTGTGTGTGTGTAAACTACTTAGCATGCAAGCAGAGAAGTCTAAATAAACAGCTGAAAGTTATGGATAAATCACTTAAGTGCCACAGTATGATGGAGAGCTTCTTGAACAATTCCAGGATGTTTTATATGGATTTACAGGGGCAAGTGTTTTCTTAGCAAAATAACTGCATATAGTATTTCTTCAAGAGGCTGGGAACCACTAGAGTCAAGAGTTTTACACTGAAAATAATGTGTTTTGAGCCTAATCTAAGAGTGCAGCCAGATCATGTTTAAGTTGCCAGTTGACTGAGGAGAGGGGCTGAACAGGGAGTCCGTGAAGCACCGAGCGAAAACTCAAGCTGAGTCATCCCAACCCCCCTACCCCACCCCCCGATCAACCTGGGGAACATCTGCACCATCACTGAGAGAGTGGAGGTGATGAGGGTTGACATGGCGTGGCGATGGGCTCGTGCTTGACCAGGCGTGGTGCAGTTACTGCATGTGATGGCTCCCAACATCACATCCAACCTGAGCAGTATTACTGACAGATGGAGAACATGAGCACTGAGGAGGAGTTCATGTGTGTGCGCTCTGCTCGCTGCCAGATTCTTAAAAGTAGCTGATAAGGGGATAGACTTAGGCGCTTATCCTGCTTGCTGCTGGAAATTAATGGAACAACATGTAAGGCTGAGTGTAAGAATAATAAGCCCCTACTTTAGGCGTGCCATGTATAAATAGGCGCGGCTTGGTTACTGTTGCACATCTTTCAGATGAAATCCCAGTAGATGCAATTACCAAGCACAAAACTATCACAAGGACATGCTAGGACTTACCATTTAATGGCATACTGCTAACAGGAAATGAGTGAAAGTAGTTTATCCATTTAAAAACCTGAGTATCCTGTTATTGCAGGGGTAGATGGGAGGTTTGGGGGGGGGCAAAATGATGCACATTTTTGATTTGCCCAAGTAGTTCATTTTACAGCAACCTGACAAATTTCTCTAGCATGTGTGACAGCCCAATTAGGGAGCAGCGTGCTGAAAGGAGATCTGAAGCCAGTGCTGACACTGACTGCACAAGTTGACAGACCCGGAGGGGGCTCCACTCCTTCAGATTCTTTATCACACCGGGGCTCCTGCTGCTGTACCGCAGTATTGTTGGGATAGGGCTTATCAAAATCTTCTGACATCCTCTTTAAAGCGAAAGCTTGTCTAATTCTTCACGGTACAGTCTGGAAGTGGATGAATGTGTTTTTACAGATTGACTAACACTGCTTGGAGTTACACTTGCAGTGCTGAGAGAGCACCACAGGGCTGGTACATGGAAGGAATATCTTCTTTATTGATCTAATAAAGCTAATGAAAGTGTGTTTTGCTGTTATTAAGTTATATCAACAACAAACAAATTACATCTTGTTATTTTTACCCCCACATTACTCAGTTTCCTTCTTCAGAGTATAAATAACTTTTATGTGGGAACTCATTTAGGAGTATTAATGCAGCTTTTGTTTAAGGTCAAGAACATTAGCCAAAGACTAGTTCCTAAAAGCAGAATTAGAAAACTACTTTTTTTTCCCGCTGTTTAAAGCCTCTCCTGTTGCCAGATTGGACTTCTGTTGGGGCAGCAGGTATAAAACACACAGCCCAGCAGTTTAATGCCAACAAAAGCCTTTTTGTGAAGCAGGGATCAAGTTGAAGAAAGAACAAGGGGGTCTGCTACTCGAGGTGAACAATTACAGCAGTGATGTGCTAATCCCACCGACAGGCAAAGCCTCAAGGTCAGCTGTAAACCACAGAAAATGTGTCTTTCATAGTCACCTTTTCCGCCTTATCTTCTGCTCCTCATCAGTTTCCATTTTACCCAATTTACACTCTATTTGCCTCGCATCCTTCCCTCTCAAACACCTACAACATCATGCCAGCTGACTAAATGTTAGCAATCAGACATCTGCGAGGCAGTCTGATGATGCGTAGGGAACCAACAAGGAGCCTCAGATTCCGACAGAACAATAAATGTTGTGATAGTTTCAGTTTGGGGACAAAGTCTCAGAAGAGGAGAGTGTGTTTTCTACATTGAGTGAGTAGCATTCTATGTAGCCAACAAAAAACAATTTAATTATTATTAATTACTAAGAAAATATGGACCGTGCTGGATAAAACTAATTCAGAAAACTAAAGGACTTGACACGCACAGGTTAAGTACGAGGTGAATACATTGCTTAACGGGGAAAGAGACGGAAAGGCAGGTCTTGCTTTTGAATTGGCTGGTAGTCATATTTGAACTTTTTTACTTCCACAATTTTTAAAAGTGTAACACGCAAAAAAAAATAATTTTTTTTTAAAATGTAGTTCATGTTCCAGAAACCCCAAAATGTTTGCATGACACTGAAAGAGCAACTACTATTTAGCTGCACCACAATAATTATGTACTATGCACCCCATGCAGATATAAAAGTATACTGAATGTACTTGTCCCCAGAAAAAAAACACACTCGATCTGCCAGGACGTAAGGAGATCAACAATATGCAAGCACATAACCTTGCAGTGTGACTCAGACAGATACAAACACAGGCCACATATTAGCCTTGGTCGGATTAAACATGTCCTCAGCAGGGTGCCTGTGTCTGTCTGAGAGAAAAGCCTGAACAGCAGGTCTCTGAGTTCAAAAAGATAATTGGCTTTTAGATTATATTCACTCATTGCAAACTGACTGTGAGCAGTCTGAAAGGATTTTTTTTTTTAAACATACTGATCATCAGAACAGAGACACAGGAGATAGACTTTAATCTGGTGGACTGTATTGTCTAGATGGTTTTTTTTGTTTGTTTTTTTTCAAGGTGACTGGTCTTCTTCTTTAGCTTACTTGAGCTTGATAAATGCATATCCACATTGAATATCTTTCGGCAAAACCCCCACACTTGAGTTACAGATAAGTATTTGGGGGTTTCCCGGCTTTGTCTGATGTCTGCCTCCCAGTATTTCTTCACTACCTGTCTAGGCAGTCATTATCTGGGTACGTCTCACAGAAGAAGTCTGCCGTTGTGAATAATCCTGGTATAAGCTGAAAATCTGGCTGAAGTGTGCACACAGCAAGGATGACCCACTCCTTCGGCCTGTGCAACCGTAACACAGTTTTAAAGATTATCCTCTTTCTAAAATCAACTCTTCCTCCCAAGGAAATGGGAAAAAAAAATCAGTTACTGTAGAACATAACACATGAAGGGACAGCCCTTGTGTGTGGTATTCACATCCATGCCACAGAGTGCGAAACTACTAGTATGTGTTCGAACATGAGAAACTATAAACGGTCTGAAACTTTCAGCACATCTTTGGTGAAGACCGTCAAGTATTTAATGCTAAGCTATTTTTGTAGACGCTCTAATGAGGATCTTGACATCCTTTCTTGACGGTGATATATATCAGGAAGGAGAGCACCCCCCACTACTGTCGTTTCACTGTAATGGCTAGCACAAGCATGCAAACTGCAATTCCTCCCAGCTCCTCTGTCGATCTTCAAAGCTTGTGGCCTTTGGATATGATCCACGCCACGTCCCCGACAGGTCCCCAAGAGGTTGAAGAAATAAGCGCCGAAGGAATTCAAAGCCTTCTCACTCTGCTGCCTGCCACCCAGTTGCTACACAAAGGACTTCATATGTGAGCCCTTTCAGGTTTCTCACAGATAATCCTGTGTGTGATATTCCATATCAAGCTTACAAAAACATTTTTTTTTTCTTTCAGGATTTCATCTTCATGCTCACTGAGGGTATCGTAGAGATACAAAATGCGGTGACTTTGACCCTGATGATTCACTGCATCTGCAGCAGAATCTATTTGACTGCTATACAAATATGAATTTCAGCCATCAGCATGTTTCCCTGACGTCTGTTCACTTCTGCCTGAGGGAGGACTGAACTCGTGGGAGAGCACAACCAGTGTTAGCAACAATAAAATCTATGCAATTTATTTTTAAATGAGTGGCTTTCCGCCTCGCACAAGTGAAACCACAACGATATTAAAATGTGGCAGAGATTTCTAACGGTTTTCACTCAAATAAAGAGAAATCGAAAGGTTAGGTTATATTTTACAGTGATATTCACAGTATTGATCAATTCGGCTTGGACTAGATTCAGGAGCTATGAACTGAGTGCCATAACAAGAGGTTTGTCAGGCTCTATGCTTTTTATTTACTGCCATGACAAGTGCTGAAACACCAGCATGACCAATTAGTCTCATTCATCAATTGATTTTAGAGGATTGTGATCCATCTTAACAGCCACTACTCTCTTCTTGCTCTTCTGCCTCCACACTCCACAATGAGCACTTGCTCAATACAGTGCACAGCAAGGTCATCAGAAACAAGGAGGGTTAGTGGAGGTCGCTGGATGTGCATAATTTTCTTGTAATGCTGAGGATGGATGGTTAAATTAAAGTACACATTCACATTGTATTTCGTTCTTGTTTCTTGATGTAAAATCTCACCTACCCACTTTATAGAAGGCAGTGGTAGTGTTTTCAAACCGACCTAAACCCAAAGATATTCAGTTTTCTACAAAACACTAAAAGGAAATGCTTTAAGAGAACCAAATAACACAAGCAAACATCCTTGAAAATACTAAAATATTTTTCCCAAAACAAATAAAGAAACGGAGGCGAATACAGGTCTATTTTCTGGGTCTGATTTGCAGCTCTTTAAAAAAATTAGCAGGTGGGCTCTAATGAAACACCAGTACCTTCACACAAACGCTGAGGGGGTTCACACTGTGGCCACCGGCCAGGCAGCTGGTTAACTAATGCATTTGTAGTGGCCAGTGCGCTGAGCACATAAAGAAGATGTTACATAAAAAAAACAGGTACTTCCGCACTGGGTTAGTCGATTTGAAAACACAACTAAATTAAGAGCAGAACAGCTTCGAAGATCTAGTTTGCATAGGTATTTTTAACACTTGAGGCTCAGTGTAAGCAAAACATACGAGCTGTTTTTCCAACAAGCGACAGCTGAATTCTGGAAAACCCATTTCTGAGTTTACTGGTTTTGCACTGAATCACTATTGCAGCGCAGTTGCACTGTGTGAAAATCAGTACTTCTGCAACACCAACATCAGTACTAACCAAGCGCTGCCTTGCAGGACAAATGCTGCAGTAAAGATCTTTTTCTTGGTTTTTATCATAAGAAATAATGTGCATGCGTGGGTAGTCCTCGGCTTACCTTGAACATCAACACAAGGTTTGATGTTGTTGCAGTTCACAGTATGCAACTCAGCTCTGGATGGATGGTCAACCTCTCGGGCTCAGACATGATTCATATCCACGATAACTCGGCCAAAAATGAACAGCACCATGCTCTCTGAAAAGCTGGTACCGCAAATGTTAAGTTTGTCAATCCCATTAGCCCGTAAAGTCTCTCGGTGCTGCTCAATAATCTGCTGTAGCGCTGATGAACCGCTACACGGTTCCAGCTCTCAGTCGGAGAAGGAGGGGAGTAACGTTAATGGCCTTGCCAATGGACGAGCCCCTCTGACACAGCCCCCTCTTCGCTCCAGTGGCTTCAGGCATCTGTTCAAGTCAAACTGTGAACGCATGCAGTGGGTCGACTTGTCCTTTCTGTCGCCCGTCCGATTAGAAGAGGGCTGTTTGACGCGGCGAAGAGGTAGTGCCGCCGCACCGTGTGCCCTGCGCTCCCACGCGGACCAACAGCACTGCCTGCTGTACTTAAAGAGACACAGCAGAGCACGCAGAGGCGCGGCAGTCCCCCCGACACTCAGCTTTCCGGGCCACACAGGTGAGATTCGGCACGGCGGCGTCACGCTCCCCCCTGCGGATAGACCGATAAAAAAAAATACAATTTTCATGAGCGGAATTCAGTCAGAATCGGATGCAGTGTTTGACCATGCAAGCAGTCTGTGTGGGTTATATGCTGGCATGCACTGGGCTATATGGCGCATGCAAAAGTTTGGGCATCCTTATTTAAAATTTAAAGTTAGTGGGATGAACTAAACTAAAACTAAAAGGCAATCTTAATGCAAGCCAGGTTATATACATTTCCAAATATCTAACTTCCCACACCGAGCAGCTTCTTATTCAGCAAAATGATTACAAAACAGGAGATTTCAGGCAGATGTTTCCTCAGTTCCTGATGAACAAATAATATGAACACCAAGAAAAAAAAGGATTGCAAGTAGGGCTGCTGCGTAGCCACATCTGCACAATAAGGCTCTTTATGGAAGAGTCATAAGAAGGAAACCTTTCCTGTGTCCTCACCACACAATTCAGCTCCAAAAATTTTGGAGTGAAACTTCTAAACAAGCCTGACGCATTTTAGAAAAAAAGAGGTCCTGTTTACCGATGAAGTTAAAACAGAATTTTGGCTGTAAAAAGGCTGAAGATTTTAATGAAAAGAACACGACTTCAACTGTCAAGCACAGGGAGGGTTGGCCATGTTCTGGACTTGTGCTGCAGCCAGCAGCATGGGAGAAAGGATGGATTCAACTAATGCCAGAAAACTGTAGAAGCCAAAGTCACACTGTGTGTAAAGAAGCTGAATATGAAAAGAGGACAGCATTTACAACAGGATCATGGTCCTAAGCACATATCAAAATCCACATTTTTTTTCTAGAGACAAAAAATAAAGGCTTTGCCTGGTTTTCCATTTCCCAACCTAAACATTATTGAAAATGTGTGGTTAAGCCTTTAAAGATGTTACAGGAAATCCCCAAAACTCATACAACTAAAAGTCTTTAACTTCAGGAAGAATGAGCCAAAATCCAACAAACAAGAACTGAAAGATCCTTAGGAGGCTATTTAGAGTGTTTACAAGCTGGGATACTTGCCAAAAGGGGAGTTAAGTACTGACATGAGTGCCTGAAACTTTTAGTTTCTTGTTCTTTCAAAACTGTAATAGAATAGAAATAATGAAAATAACAGAAATAGAATCTATAAAACTATCCCTTCTGGAAATTGGGTTATCTTTTACTTCCTCTGCATTTTACAGTAACAGATGTGTCAATTTATAGTAAATTAACCATCACAAAATCTTTGTAAAGTATGCAGATATTTTTAATTTGGAAAGTAAACTTGCCCTATTATGAAGTGGATCAGTGCAGTGTATATAGCTTTCTGTTGGAACCTACTTATCAGAGTGACTGGAAGCAAGGAAAGCAATAATAAAAGCAGATATTGCTGGTAATAACATCAATAACAGTGAGGGTTTTTTTCTGCCCGCTTTGCATGCTGATTTTAATCCTTTCTGTATCAGCCTTCACAAACACACATCCAGATGTTCAGCTGTCCCTGCTGCACGTAGGATTTCTAGTCAGATCGGGGTGATCATCCATTCTGCTTAACCACAAATCTCTTTGTGTGTAAACTGCACTCTTCAATCACTTTTATTGTTCTGTCCCTGATAGTTGCTGCTGTTAAATCAATGGCTTAGAGCAAGTGCTTTACACTGATCCTTAGGGGTACGTACACAAATAGACACCCACATGCAGAGACAATATACACTATATTATAGATGATATAAAGGGATTTTAAAGTCTCCAGTCCATCTGGCTTTCATGTTTCTGAAATAAAGGAGTGTGTCTGTCTGAGAGATTAACTGTAAATGAATGAGCATTGTGGGTTTGTCTCACCTGTGAGGTTAGTCAAAGTCTGTGTAGTCCCTGTGTAGCTCCAACACCTGCTGTTTGGGCAAGTCACTCAGTTATTACAAGTTTAACGCTAGTCTGTCCTTAAGGGATGGTGTGCTGACACAACAGAGATGACTGTGCATATTTCAGCAGCATCAATTCAGGGGTAGTTTGTTTTCTGTACCGCTGTCACCTACAATTACTCTCCCCTTCATGGTGACTCAGCAATGGACTTCAACTTAGAGGTCTTGAAATCACAAGTGTGCAGTGGTGATATTACTCACGATGACTCAGGCAGACAGGAGGGGACAGTGTCCAAACAAGCATGTATTCTGTTATTTGAGGTTTGGTGGCTTGCTGATAGATGCAACGCAATTCTTCTATTTATTTATTTATTTTCCAAGGATATACAGATATGCGTTGGAGGTCAGGAGCGGGGTATAAATCATGTGGTGCAAGAGATAAAACTCCAGGCCAGCCAACAGTCCTCATACATCACAAGCCAGCAGTCACTGCATTGTGAGTCTGTGTGTGCATGACAACCACTGGTTTGTATCCCCCTCAGCTTTCAGAAAACTGAAGTAAATAGATGATAATGGGCTCATTGTGTAAATCTCTGTTCTCTCATGGGGATATGTTGGCGGTGAACTGAAAGAGGAGACAGAATTTTCCGATTGTAACCATATTCTGATGGTTCTCTTTCATGTTGCCATCTGACAAATGCACCAACAAAAAGCTCAGCCACTGTGTACATTTTTTTTATCCCTCCATGTTTCACTGGAATATTCCTGCAAAAAAAAAAAAAAGCATATCTCAAGCAAGACCATTCTTTCACAGATAATTTTAATGCATAGGCCCTGATGCAACCTCTTTGTGTTCAATTGTTTCCCCCCGTAAAAGGGTCAGTGTAACCTTCTGTGCTGTTTGCAGAGCCTCGCGTGATATACTGAAGCGACAGTATGGGAAGAACCTTATGTTGCTGATAAAAGAATAGAATATATTCCTTTTAGGTAAGCTGCCAACATCACATGCAACTAAAAGACCTCATGATGTAAAAATGATGTCAGCATGTGCCTCATCACTCACAGCTTTCAATAGCACTTTAGTCAGAGAGCCACTGTGAGTGTTTTTAAGGCATGTCTCGAAGTGCTAAGATCCACTTAATTGTCACAAGAGATTAGAAACAAAGCAACTGCGAATGTCAGATTTGCCTCCATCACACTCAGAGAAATGACATGTCGACACTGAAACTGCAGCTCATCAACTCTGAAAGCAGCTGACATCATGTGAGGTGCACAGGCAGGAGAGTGAAGTAAGGAGGAAAATGCAGTTCAGCCAGAAGATTGTTATTTCCATCTGTAGTATTATAGTCTATATGTCAAAGCTCTTTTTTTGGTTTCCTCTTTTGCTCTGTTTGACTGTTGACAACAGTTATGTCATTGATTAATTCATAAAGCATGAAAAGAAGACGCTGGGGGTGTAGGTAGGTTTCAAAGTGATTTGCAGTTGCACAGCAACTGTAGACAGGCTGAGGCAGGCAGGCTTTTATAACAACTAGATGCAAGCTGGACGTCTTTGTTTCCCTTTTATTGTAGACCTTTGTTGAGTTATTGGTTATTTGCTTCAGTAATAAAATATCAGAACTTATCTAAAAATTGGAAAATCAAAATTTGTCCAGAGGAATGATATTTAAACGCCAGAGATCATATTTTGCAACCAAAAGACTCAATGCAAGAATGGACAGTTACTAATTTAGTGAGCACTTTTGTGAAGTTGAAGCTGTAATACAGTTGGGCATTTTGTGAAAAAGTTCAGAGGTGGAAGACTGACAATGAACAGGAGAGTATAGGCAGAGCTAGACAGACTGAATGAAGATTGGACTCAGTTCACACACTACTTTAGTCAAAATCAAGAAGTGTGCCAAAGAGTGCGCGATTACATTTTTGTTGGGGGGAAAAAAAGAAAAGAAATGAAAAACGACAAGATCACGAAAGAACTCCAATCAGACAGCAGTAAGGGTGGCAGTGGTGCAGTGGGTAGGTGCTCACCTCGCAACCGGAGGGTTCGAGTCCCCATCTGAGCTGTCATTGTGGCCCTGGGCAATGACAGCCCAGGGTGGCTGCCAATTTGTGCCTACGGCCCCTCCGACCACCACCAACCGAATTCAACCGGAGGGTCATGGGTTTGAGTCCCCGTCTGAGCGTGTGCTGTCATTGTGTCCCTGGTCGAACCTGTGACCCTCCAGTTGAATGTGTGAATTTGGTGGTGGTTGGAGGGGCCGTAGGTGCAAATTGGCAGCCACGCTTCTGTCAGACTGCCCCAGGGCAGCTGTGGCTACATTAGTAGCTTACCACCACCAAGTATGATTGAGGTGTGAATGAATAGTGCACAGAATTGTAAAGTGCTTTGAGTACCGTGAAAAGTGCTATATAAGTCTAAGGCATTATTATTATTATTATTACGCAAAGACATGAAATAATGAAGTCTGAAAAATTTGTCTTAGACTTTTATAGATGAGCTTGTATTTTTGGATAGAATATTGAACTCTGAAGCAGCAAGATTTTGGGTGTAATCTTCAAGAAATAAAAAAAAAGCAAAATTATTCAAGTGAAAAGAGATATTTGGAAAATACGTTTACTGTTTCAGTTGTGTTTTATAAAATACAGGAAGGTAAGATCCTGGGAACACAGGAATGACTCCTGCTGAAGGAAGAGCCCAGGGGATTATCAACAGTCATAGGATTCATCCACCAAGGAATATATTATAACAGTCGGATCAAGGATTCACGAATCAGGATTAATCGACTGACTGTTAGTACCATACCAATGTATCAGTAAATATACTTCAAGAACTACAGTCCCTCTATTCTTGTATAGTACTGTTGTTATAGGCTGTAGGTTATGCTGCATCTCTTTATTCCTGCTCAATTCATTGTACTGCTGTAATGATGTGAATTTCTTTTATCTTTTAAACCACATTCATATGTTGTGCCAGATGAAAAGACTGCACACACACACACACAGACACACACACACAGTTTTCAGTGTAGGGACAATACAGGTACCATCTTTATACATTTATATTGCCAAAAGTATTCACTCATCCATCCAAATCATTGAATTTAGATGTTCCAATCACTTCCAAGGCCACAGGTATATAAAAACCAAGCACCTAGGCATGCAGACTACTTCTACAAACATTTGTGAAAGAATAGGTCGTTCTCAGGAGCTCTGTGAATTCCAGCGTGGTGCCATGATAGGATGCCACTTGTGTAAATTTTCACGCTACTAAATATTTCACAGTCAGCTGTTAGTGGTATTATAACAAAGTGGAAGCATTTGGGAATGACAGCAACTCAGTCACCAAGTGGTAAGCCACATAAAATCACAGTAACGCATCCACTGACCCCGCTGTCAGCGGATGATGAGGCACATAGTGCGTAGAGGTCGCCAACTATCTCCAGAGTCAATCTCTACAGACCTCCAAACTTCATGTGGCCTTTAGATTAGCTCGAGGACAGTTCATAGAGAGCTTCATGGAATGGGTTTCCATGGCCGAGCATCCAAGCCTTACATCACCAAGCGCAATGCAAAGTGTCGGCTTCAGTGGTGTAAAGCACGCCGCCGCTGGATTGTAGGGCAGTGGAGACGTGTTCTCTGGAGTGACGAATCATGTTTCTCCATCTGGCAATCTGATGGGTGAGTTTGGCGGTTGCCAGGAGAACATTACTTGTCTGACTGCATTGTGCCAAGTGTGAAGTTTGGTGGAGGGGGGATTATGGTGTGGGGTTGTTTTTTAGGATTTGGGCTCGGCCCCTTAGTTCCAGTGAAAGGAACTCTTAATGCATCAGCATATCATGGCATTTTGGACAATTTGATCCTGCCAACTTTGTGGGAACAGTTTGGCGATGGCCCCTTCCTGTTCCAACATGACTGGCCACCAGTGCACAAAACAAGGGCTGTAAAGAATGGTTGAGTTAGTTTGGTGTGGAAGAACTTGAGTGGCCTGCACAGAGTCTTGACCTCAACCTAACAGAACACCTTTGGGATGATTTAGAGGGAGACAGTGAACCAGGCCTTCTCTTCCAACATCAGTGTCTCACCTCACGAATGCACTTCTGGAGGAATGGTCAAAAATTCCCATAAACACACTCCTAAACCTTGAGGAATGCCGTCCTAGAAGAGTTGAAGCTGTTATAACTGCAAAGGGTGGGCCAACATCATACTACACCCTATGGATTAAGAATGGGATGTCACTCAAGTTCATATGCCTGTGAGGGCTGACGAGTAAATACTTTTGGCAATATAATGTTTACAAAATTTACATTCTGAATTAATAAATGTTGCTTTTCAGTCTAATTCAGCTAACAGGCCTGTTTCAGTTCAAGCAAAGCTAACTGTTCTCATTAGCACATTTTACCATTTTCTGATTGCTGATTGTGCTCATATCTCACTCAGATGATGATCACAGGTCATGTTTATTGATCTACGTGGTGATTTACTATCTGCCTGGTGGCCACTAGTTCATTGCACCTAAAAGTCCTCCCCGAAAGATTCCTACAGGGAAATCTCCTCAGTGTGATGCATTAAAAAAAGACAATGGTCCACTGTGTTTCTTTTATTCCAGTGTCATAATCTTTTGTAACTGCTGATAAACTTTATAGTTTCTCTCTGGAATATTTCTCATTTATCTAACACACAAATAACACAATCGATAGGTGCAGTGGGTGTGCACTCTGTTTGACCTTTAAGCCAATAAACACTTGCCTCTGCAGGCAGCTCCTCTGGAAGAGCTTCAATTACATAAGCAGGTTTCACTGAGTCGTGTTGTGAGTAATTCCTTTGTGCGAGGGTTTAGTGAGTGTTACAGTTTTGTAATTTTTACTGTCATTCAAGTACGGATGTAGCTCAGTGGCTGCACATGACACATCTGTCATGTACTGAATAGAGGAGCTGTTTTTGTCATTATTTTATCAATTTGCACTGTGTTATCAGTGTTGTGACTCTCATAAAGTCCTTGTGTTGATGATGGCAGTCTGAACAAAGTGTACTTTGTTACTTACTGTAAGTTGGGCATCAAGCATCAGTAATAGATTTTGGCATAGTTACAGTCACAGTGCTTCATTAACACAAACAAGTTCCTAGTGTTTCTTTCTCTCTGCGACAGTTATGTATTCAATCGTAGCCTGCAAGTTAAAATATGCAGCACCGTGAAACCTGATTAGGGATCTTTCAGACAGCACATGGCAGCAGCATGACATACTGTGTTGTAGAATAACGAGCGGTGATGAAATCTCCTGAGATAAAGTTAATGTAGTGGACGGGGGTGTAAAAGAAATTAGGTTCTGGCTGCTCTGTTCTTCATAAAGGGTGAGAGGAAGGAGCAGGTGGAGCAGGACCTACTGAGGTAGCAGCCCTCATCTATAAAACCGAGTGATGACTGCTGGCATTAATAATTCAGCAGTCTTACTGAAAATTACCACAAAAAAAAATTGATCCTGCATTATTTAAAGGGCACACTGAATTGATTACACTTATCAATTGATAATAAGATTATCTTAAGTATTCAACTTACAGTGGCACTCCAGCAATCAAATCAGCTTTTAATATAGATTTTACACCAACAAAAAAATGCTCTGCTTGGAGGAGTCAAGCTGTGAAATCAGCCACATGCTGTAATTGCTATTCAGGAGGTGTCTCAATGTCGTTGCTGCAGCACTGAGTAGTGTTACTGAAGACCTACATCTTTCATTCAACATGAAAAAATAATGATTATTTCACCGAGTTACATTTGATCCTTTTGACTCTGCGGGAGATTTTATCTTATTAGATGCATCTGACACAATTTTGGGATGCTTTGCTCACTAATCTGATTTCTTTTGCTCAGCTATCAGCATCGCCGACACAGTGCTGCAGCTTAAACTTAATCACACTCTTGATGAAAGTGCACATTTGTGTATTATGGCTGCAACAACCACGGCTGGAGACATATTTTGGGGTTATCTGTCCCACTTTTGTGAAGGCGTTAACTTTTGAATGCCTGGAAGGAATTTCTGCAAATCTGGCATGGCTGTTGACTTGGACTCGAGGATAAACTGAATAATTCTTTTGATAATAGTTGCATGTTATTTAATTTATAAGTGGTCTGAAGCTTCATGGCTGACAATGATTATCAACATAGTACCAATGTGCTTGTTTTATTAAAGGCTCCAATGTCACATTGCTTTGTTATAAATAGATAATGCAGATGTTACGAACAGCAACTATTCCATTTAAGCTACTTTCACCAATACACTTACTCTTTTGTTTTAAGAACCAGAGATGTCTAGAACATAACTAAGATTTGACACATGCTTTCAAGGCGCTTTGTTATGGTCCTTTTTGTCTGCTAGGCTGTCTGAAAGCTCCACCTCTTCGTTGATGTCTACACTGAGTCTTGTATTATTAATGACTAGAGCGTGCACAATAAATACAAAGGAGAGTTGTGGATGGTTGTGAGTGTGTATTTATGACTGAAAGGGAAATAGTAAAAGAGATTAAGAATGAGAGTGTGTTATGGACAAAAAATATATTATACGTAGGGAAAACAAAGAGAGAGGAGCAAATGTTACTACAATTTGAGTAAATAAGTGCATTTAGATTCATACACATTTAGGATTTCAGCAGAGACAGTTTCATGCATACAGTTAGGTCCATAATTTGTTGGCCAAAGACATCATTTTTGTAGTTTTGCCTCTGTACACAACCACAGTGGATTTTAAATCAAATAATCAAGATGTGATTGAAGAGCAGACTTTCAGTTTTAATTCAGCAGGTTTACGAAAATTGTTTCATGATTGCAGTAATTTTTATACATTGTCCCCCATTTTCAGAGGCTCAGAAGTAATTGGACAGACTAACATAATTTTAAATATAAGGATTGTTTTTAATACTTGAAAATCCTTTGCAGTCAATGACTGCCTGAAGTCTCGAACCCATGGACATCGCCAAATGCTGTTTCCTCCCTTGAGATGCTCTGCTAGGCCTTTACTGCAGCCACCTTCAGGTTATGCTTATTTTTGTTTGTTTTTTTTTTACCTTTATTTTACTAGGTAAAATGTTTAAAAACCAGTTCTCATTTACAAACTTGTTTGTGGGTCTTTCTGCATTCAGTTTGTCTTCGGCAAATGAAAAG
This sequence comes from Pterophyllum scalare, assembly GCA_024447675.2. Classification (NCBI taxonomy): domain Eukaryota; kingdom Metazoa; phylum Chordata; class Actinopteri; order Cichliformes; family Cichlidae; genus Pterophyllum; species Pterophyllum scalare. Next base: position 47,584 of record JAMQGT020010311.1, on the reverse strand, counting down.
CTGCTCTCTTGGGTTGAGATCAGGTGGCTGATTTGGCCATTGAAGAATGTCCCATTTCTTTGCCTTGTGAAACTCATACTGCTTTTACAGTATGCTTTAGATCATTATCCATTTACACTGTGAAGTGCTGTCTGATCAGTTTTGCAGCAGTTGGGTGAAGAGCAGAGAGTTTAGGCCTGTACACTTCAGAGTTCATCCTGATACTTCTCTGCGGTCACATCATCAACACTTGTGACCGCAGTCATGCATGTCCATGCTGTAACATTGCCCCCACTATGTTTAACAGACAATGTGGTATGCATCAGATCATAAGCTTTTTCCTCTCCTTCTCTTCACATCATTCTGGTACAAGTCAAGCTGGTTTCATTTGTCCAAAGATTTTTCAGAACTGCGCAGCCTTTTTTAGATGTTTTCAAAGTCTAATTTGGACTTCCTGTTCTTGAGTGGAATCAGTGGTTTGCACTTTGTTTTTTAAGAATGTGCCTGATTATTGATTTGGTCACTCCGGAGATTTTTGCTGTCGCTCTGAGAGTTTTTTTTTGTTTTTTTTACTTTCCAGCCCAATGATGACCTCCCTCACTTGCACTTACATCTCTTTGGACCCTGGGACAGTGAAAAGATGTAAAATACAAGTATAACGCTCTGACTCAACCTTATGCCTTCTTCATTTGTAAAGAAATAATGATGGAACAAGAATCCACTGTGGTGGTGTACAGAGGCAAAACTGCAACAACTGTGTCTTTGTCCACCAAATTATGGATGTAACTGTAGATAAGATTCAGTTATAGGCTCATTTTAAAAAATACCCTTTGGGATAGCAAATAAAATAATTCTGAGAGTCAGCACTATTACAAAACAGTGTTACAACATTATCCTTGCGAGGGAAAAATATTAAAGATGGAATAATCTTATTACAGTAATTCATGTGTTTTGAAAAACTAATTCCATTGATGCTTTCAGATCATAAGCATAAGTATTTATTGATTTTAACATATTTGCCCATCCTAGCCATATGCTGCATTAACCTACTTTTTTTTTTTTTCTTGCTTGTCTGGTGTTTGTTTTTTAATACCATGTGACAAAAACTCATTTTGGTAATTGGGTTTTGTGTCTCTTCAAGAAATTGCTGGGTGTCAAATTCTTTAGCCAGGCCTGCAATAGCAGCCTTTGAGTGATAATTATAGGCCCTTAAAATCATCCACAGTGGACATATTTAAATTCATGGCAGTACAAACAGAAACACACACACACACAAACATATACATGCCCTTCAAAGGCGTGTGAGGTGTATCCTTACCTCTCAGATGAGCTAAAAGTCAAACTGATCTTTATAATGATAAAGGTAATAACATTCACAGAGTTAGACACATGAGATCATTGTGTGTGTGTGTGTGTGTGTGTGTGTGTGTGTGTGTGTGTGTGTGTGTGTGTGTGTGTGTGTGTGTGTGTGTGTGTGTGTGTGTGTGTGTGTGCTGTTATTTGTTTGTTTAGATCACCAACTCTCCATGACAAAAAAAAATACAGATTTCAAAGCAGCTGTCAAGTGGAAGCTCAGTCGTGTCACCACCATCCATTCTGAACGTCCCCAGGAGAGCTGACCCACTTCATGGTGCAATTTGTCTCAATGACATCCTCCTTCTCTTCTGTCTTTTTCTGCCACTGTCACCATAAATACGTTTGGATGACCTCAAAATGGAAGGAAAGTTAACTTCTGTATATTTTTTTTCTGCCCATGGTGACACTGTTCTGACAGTAAAATCAATAAGGATCTACAGGAATCCACACCGCTGTCAGTGTGACACAATTATCCCTGCTCGATCCAGGCTGTGATCTGCTTTAATTCTTTCACACACCTGCACAGATTCTGAATGGACCAAGGGCGATTGCAAAAAGAATTTTTTTTATATTAACGTTAATGCTCCAAAGTAGTTTCTCTCCATGGTGGAGACAACCTTGATACTGATGATAACATTTTGCTCAACTCCCTAGAAAAGAATTTGTAAATGTATGAATTCAGATGAGCTTATATTTTACACAGCATGCAAGCTTCCTGCTGCAGTGGGATTACAGTGTTGTTAAAATGACACATATCTGACCACACATATACTGTAGCTTTCATATGCACACAACTGCAAGAATGCTAACTAGCCACATGTATGTAGCCCTTAAAAATGAAAAATTGAAAAATTGAAAAATTAACAATATGAAGTTAAAAACATAAAGATGTGAATAATTTTCCTTTTATTTCCCACCTTTGCTGTGTGAAGAAGGAGTTTAGTTTCTGGCTGTGAGCAGAGCTCCACCTGCTCCAGCATTAAAACTGTCCTCCTTTTTGGTTGATGGAAAAATAGAAATATTGCATAGAACTCAGAAACTAGGTGTTTCACAACAATTGATTTGAATTGAAAAAAGGGCAAAAGCAAAACCCCTTCAAGTCAAACTGAGTGCAAATGTAGACAGGCATGCAGAAACTCCACAAACATCAGGGCCAAATTCAGTGCCCTGCCCCACATATGAACCTCATTTAGGTTGGATAAGCAGGAGGAAATGGATGGATGGATGGATGGATGTATGGATGGATGGATATTAGCTTAGTAAAAGCAATTTATTCCTGCACCCAAAGAGAAAATAAACAGGGGAAATAATCATCTTTCTCACAGTGATGCACAGAAAACATTACATGTATCATTTGCATGTCTACACCTGTTCCAGCTTCATCTGAAATCCAATGACATTCTTCAGGGGGAGTTTCACTGCAGAAGCGCCGCTGCGTTTTATGCCACCTCCTGCATGAACAAAGCAACACATCCATTCTATACAGGAGTTATTATGTAGAAAGCTTTCTCTTCTGTTTGAAGGAGTGCATGCATATTCAGTGACACCTGCAAAGATACAATTCTTTCCCTTGCTCATTCACAGGGCTTTGTGACAGCATACCATATTAATGTATGTATATTTCATATGTCCTTTGATGCACAGGCACATTTACCACCCGGTACTGTTTTTATCTATCTATCTATCTATCTATCTATCTATCTATCTATCTATCTATCTATCTATCTATCTATCTATCTATCTATCTATCTATCTATCTATCTATCTATCTATCTATCTATCTATCTATCTATCTATCTATCTATCTATCTATCTATCTATCTATTCTTATTCTTATTCTTATTCTTATTATTATCATCCTCTCTGATTCATCCCTATTGCTCACCTGCATATGCAAGCCAGAGAAAGTGGGCGTATAGCGCCTTCTCTTCTCCAGCATTTCTCTTCAGTTACTTCTTAATGATTAGTTGAGTTAGGAGTTACCACCAGGCCTGTTTCATGTTTTGATTTTATCAGTTCAGTTTACTAAACCTGAATCAGACAGTTCTGTGATGTGGTTGGTTCATGTTCTTCTTCCTCTTTTGTTTTTGCTGGGACACAACATTTTGGTGTCTCATATGATAGGTTTCTTTGAACCATGGATTTAGTGACCAAACCAGTATATAAATAACAGAATTTACTAAACCTATTCCTCTCAGCTATTTCATATTTCATATGCAGGTCTGAAATTTTAAACTAAACCGTAATGCTGATAAAGAGATTAGGCATAGTAAGTCCACAATTCTGTAATGCCTAAATAAAACCTGTACTTGGGGAAATTAAATGGCCAGGAAGCAATATGACTACAATCTTGGGGAAAAAAACCCCCCTGATTTTCATAAGAACTAAACAGTAGTTCACATTTTGGAAAAAATCCAGCTTATGCTGTGGGCTGTGGCCTCATTATCAGCAGGAGGTGAGCTCTATTCAGGGCCAGGCTCTTAAGCCTGAAAGAAACCCAAAAAATCTGTACAAAGCAAAGCACCAGTACAGCATCTGAGCTTCAAAAGCTCTTATCTGCATATGAATACTTATAAACAGGGAAGATATACTAATGAGCACCATAATGGGGTGAAATACAAAACTTGCATAAACAAATATGCTTATTTGTGCACACTGGGCAAATCCTGCCTGCCTTGAATATAAAGATGCTGTTAAATGTTTGAATGGGCTGAGAATTCAAGCAACCAGCAGTTCCCTATGTTGTTTGCAGCAGTTTTACTACAAGCCACCGAAGCTTTGCTGAATGCACATCAAATAAACCACACTGGCAAGCAAATGAATATTATAGATGCAGTGAAGTCTGCAAAATGAAAATGTGCTCAATGCAAATCAGCAGCCAGACAGAAACGAGTTAAGAATATATGCATGTGTGCAAAGGTGTGAAGTTAAACAGCACTGCAGGCCTTGATATTGATATGGTGATATTAAGGATATAATCAGACTTAAGTTTATGTTTGCAGAGTTGCTTTGCTCCATCACTTAGACTATTCACAAGATTATTCATTATATCTTTAGATATGTGTGGGTGACAGCCGCCGCACAAGTATGTTTGTAACTTCTAAGAAAGTAGACTGTATATGTATATATAGCTGCTACTGTGGATTCCTTTGATTAAGAAAAAGAGTCTGTAGTTGTATCATCATGATGGAGTCATGTATGTCAGTCGAGTGGTTAATGAGGAAAAAAGTCCCCTTCTTTGATGTTATTCTCAGCACAACCCCGGTGACCGGTAGCAGTAGGCATATAATCAACTTTGATCTCTGCTTCTTTTACTTAATTATCTTCTGTCTCGCCCTTTCTCACACATATACAGACCCACACAAAGGCCTGCACACTCATTAAAATTAACCCAGATGTGATATTCTTGTCTTCATATGAAACGCTGCAAACTCAAATGAAAACTCAGACGGCCACAGAACAGAAAACTCATCACGAGGAAGTGAAATTGCTAACATTTCAAGTTTCTTCTCAGGCTGTGGTATACTTTGAACCAGTGGATTTCCAAGTTACTTTGACTCTAGAAAGGTCAGATAAGATCTAAAACAGATCGAGCAGGAGGCTCAGTTGTTGGTTCACCTCATTTCCTGTCACATATAAATGTCTTCACACCTACAAACATGAGTTAGACAGTGGCCCATCTCCCCCTTCATTGCCCAAGCAGGCTTGCAAACGCTTCCCCTTTTGCTATGGATGGCCATTAATTTGCTTCCCCTTGGGTCACAGAGTCTGCATCTATTGATCAAACAGCGCTCCCAGTGCTAATTTAGTGCCCGTGATACATTCTGTCATGAGGGAAACAGCAGGAAGGCAGTATTGATTAACGTACAGTTCTGCTAGGACCACTGGTGTAGCTCTCTATGGCGAGGGCATAATTAACTTCCCAAACCTCTTAGAGCACTGCATTCAGCTCTGCTCTCCTAAGCCTCGAGTGTTTCTGCAACTCAGTGTGCTGACCGCAGAGACAATGATCAGAACCTCAGTTCCCAGTGGAGTCATTCAATCTGAATATGTGTACTGGTGATGCTGGTAAGCAGTACAAAGAAACCATTTAACCAGTTCCATACTAATATAGGCATATAATCCTATTAGTGCATAAAGATGTCTCACTGAATGATTGCTACTAGCATCTATTTTTGTCATCTAGGTGATTATAAATTTTAAAAAAACATTTTTACTACTTACAACATCTGGGGAGGAAATCACTGTCAATTAAAGAGAAAGTCAAAGATGTATATACAAAGAAAACCAAAGGACAACAAAGAACCAGGAGAGTTCAATCAGCATGGACTAACCCTCTACTGCACACGTTTTGATGGTACATGCTGAAAACAATTCAACATCATTTACTGATTCATTTTGGGCCATTTTATTACCAAAACAAAATTTTTTATACTTCAAACACCCTGAGTCCAAGATATTTTTTGTTGCTTTGGGGCAATATTGTGCAAAAATGGTACAAAACAACAGAGAACATTATTAATTCATAGGTCATAATGCAACTGTTAAGAGAGCAATAAAAACATCAGAAAATTATGAAATAAAGGATTGAAAAGCATATAAATATTTATGACCTGATACAGGCTTAGGGCTTTATTCTTGTGTTGTGAGACATCATTTTGTGTGAAACTTCACAAAACAGTTCTTCTGTGCTGTTTTATACACATCACTTTTGGTGATCCTGTGCACGCAAGAGTCCTGCATCTTCCCTTGCTGTCATATATTGTTGGCCAGTGTGAGTATTGTCCAAGTGGACAATACATCACACAGTTAATCTCATTTTAGATATGATTACAAGGACAGACATTCTTACCTTCTTCTCACACTATGTGCGCCTGTGACCATGTGTCCTGCCTTCAAATAATGCTTGATAGTGACTCCCAAATCTTATTGGACAAAAATTTTATACTTTTTAAAACACTCTAATTGGTTGGCATCATTTAAGTCCACATGTACTGGGCATGCTGCCCAAGGGCAACACTGTGCTGTGCAGGGTTAAGAGAGTGAAAGTAAAATAGGGACTGTTAGGTTGTATGCAGAGATTTCTCAGGTCTCCTCGCTTCCTTTTTTGTTGATTTGCTGCCACCTAGTGAATCGTTGAGGTATTAATCAGATCAACGTTTGCACACTTTCTTCAGACAGCAGAACAAAGATGAAAGCTTTTTATTGAACAAAATGTTAAACACACGGAAATCTTAACATAGTAGAAATATGATTTTAAAAATAGTGGCATTAAGTAAAACATACAATAATTAATTAATTAACATCAGTTCAAATGGTCTGTGATCATATATTCATTATAGATTTGGTCTAAAAGACACTCCGAATATCTATCTAGAAATTCAGAGAAGGCCAAGGATGTACTGTACAGCACAAACATTTAACTAATCTCATATGACACCAGTGCAAAATTGACACATATTTCCCTGATAATTTCTATCAGAAAAAGTTTATTTACACAAAAATATTAACCTTATAATACCCCAGTCATTACCAGCAATGACTGGTAATTACTGGTGATGATAATTGGTCTCCCAAAGCTTGGGAGACCAATCAGGGAACAAAAAGTAATTATACCTGACAGACATTAAAAAAAAAAAAAAACTATTCCACATAAAGTCCTCTTTGCTTTTCTTCGAAACACAGGATTAGGCTTAAGGTTATGACTGAGTACTCACAGAGTTAAATCAGAGATTGAAGTTCCCACAACGACTGAACCCTTTTGACCCACAAAATTTAGAATTTGCTCTAGAGATGCAGGATCAATCATTAAAACCATTACTTTCCACTACAGTGCAATCTTAAAGGTAAGTCTTTTGTTAAAATAAATGGCATTTCTACCAAAGGGAACCTTTTCACTTCTCTTTCAAGCCTTTGAAAGAAAAACAGAGATTAATGGCAGATTTGGGGTTAAAACACAATGGAAATGAAAAGTTACCAAATAAATATTGCTCTAATGAAGATAATCCACCCTTATTAGCCCAATTCAGCTTCAAAGCACTAGATCAAAGTCTCCACTTATAATCTCTAAACTCTTGTGAGTTACCAGCTTCAGTTTGGTTATAAATATAAACCATCTTTGAATCTGTAGTTAGATCAACTTATCCTTTAGAGCAGGGGTGTTTTCCCAAGGGGCCACATGAGAAACTGGGACTGTTGTGGAGTGCTGCACCAAGAAGCTGAACTCACTTCTGCCTGGCAGTCATTTTTATCTTTTCATAAACTGCTACTGGAAAGAGTAGATGTTACAGCTAAACAATGAAAATGTGAAACAAGCATCATAAAGATGCTGACATTTTATCACTATTTATTTAGCATTCCCCAAAACAATAGTGAACTAAATGTGCACCACTGCTATTTTGCTTTAGTTGAATTACTTCATCTGCAGGTTTTAGTTCTTTTTTCTTGTTCTGTGAGAGTGCCGTGGTCCTGAGTCTTAGACCCAAGATTTTTTCACTCTTTGACTCATTAAATATATTCAGTTTGATTCCCTGTAAGTTTATTGTTTGTAATTTAGCTTTGTGTTTTTCCTTAGTATTTATCTCTAGTGCTTAGTTGCAGTTGCTATTTGTAGTCTAGTTTTATCTCAGGCTTGATTTCCTTTAATTCATTAGCCTCTATGGGATCTTAGTTCCTGGTGTTGACTGTATTTTCTTGTATTCTGTGCTCTCAGTTCCCATTAGGCTTTGAGTCTTGATTACAGTTTGTTCTCTATGAGCTCTTGTTAAGTTCCCTATATTCTGTGTTTTCAGAAATCACAAAGCTGGTCTTGATTGCTCCATCCCTGGATGTGTAAAGCTGCATTTGTTTGCACACATGTACATACATGAATTTAGAAAAGAAAAAAAAAACAGCAAGCTGTTTGTTTATCAAAGAGTGTTTGGTGGCTGAAATGGGACAAATTGCATGATGTATACTTAGTTTTGAATCCTAATTTCCCACTGACCTCACACAAGCAAAGGGATGGATCTGCCCTGCGGGTCATACAGTTCCCAGGCCTTCTATTTATTGGCCATGTGATGACCACCAAAACAAAAACAGTAAGCTGACATTTAAATGAACCAAGCATTTTCAAGTGCATTTCATTTGTCAATTTAAAAGTATTTGGTTTATAGATGTAGTAACCGAAAAGGCTAACGATAACGATAGCTCTTTGGATATAACAGTGATTATGATAGAAATGAAAAGTCTATTTATTCAAGACTTGGGTCATTATATCATGGGTCACCGTACTAAACCGAGTAATTTTTCTGATGCCAGATTGTCAAGGCTTTGTTTTTCCTGTAGCTGATCCACAACATCCAGGTCTATTTTCGGAGTCATAGCTGTCTTCAGTCTCTGAGGATTAAAGAAGGTAAGGTTTAAGAAACAAGCAACTGTTTGAAAATTATGTTTAAGCAAAGATTTAAATGGAAACTTGAACAACTCATCAGACTTTTCCATGCAACTAGTTTGTGGCTATCACCATAAACACCTATCTGTCTTAATTTTCTCTGTACCCACACCCTAGCCATCCTAGGATACCCCTGACTTGAAAAACACAACCCCCACATTAATTGGTCTAAGGAGAGAGTACAGAGCTGGAGTCAGTTTTGTCTCACATGCTGTTTAAAATCTGCTGTGCCCCAAGCTAATATGGACTCACCATCTCCGGTTGACTTCACTCCTGATCTGACATCAGTTCCTACAGAATATCGTGAGCTCCAGATGGCAATTAGTAAGGATAAAGTCTTGTCACCATCTCCCCACAGACCATATGACCCTGCTATTGACTTTCTTCCTGGGGCTCTTTTGCCCTCCAGCCGCCTGTACAATCTCTCCTGAACTGAAAGGGATGTGACTTCTTCTCCTGACGTCTAACTCCTGTTGAGCGGAATTATGATGACGGGGACAGCAAACTCCTTGCATGTTCTGTGATGACACAGAACCAGAGAGAGTTCTTCCCTTCACCTGCACTGTAGGAGCAATAATCTGGGAGCTGGAGAAGATCATCCAACAGGCTCTCCTGACAAGCCTGATAAAGTCCTACCAACCAATGTCTCACTTTCAGCTCAAGTAACTGGCTTATTTCTCTTTAATGGTACAACTGTTATTCTCTTGATTGTCAACAAATTATCTAAGTCAGCCCACTTCATTGCCTTCTATAAGTTACTAGCAGCCACTGAAACTGCCAGCCTGTTAGTTGAATACATATTCAGATTACATGGAATCCCAGCAGAGATTGTTTCAGATAGAGGCCTACAGTTTGTCTACCAGATCTGGAAGACCTTTTGTGCCACCCTAGAGGCCAAAGCCTGTCAGCTCCAGTTTCCACCCCCAAACAAACATCCTGTCGTCCTTCCTACTGCTCCAGGTGGTGGGCTCGGCAAGCCATTCTCAGAGTCTGAGTTCCTGCTCTGTATCCAGGCATACCTGTGGTTCTTCACACTGCAATCACCTCCAGTATTTAAGGACCAGCTCAAGCTTCTGGTCTGCACCAGATAGTCTACTACTTCTTGTGGTAATCAGCTCCCTTTGAGTGGATAACTTTGACCAGCGACCCCTCCCAAAGACGGACTCACTCATTTGGCCAAAGACCTCCCTCCCTGAGTCACCTGTTCCCTGTGTCAATCCATTCACGGACGCTCATCTGCTGAAAATACTTTTTTGCGAAAAAATAAAGACCTTGAAACTAGTTACGCTGTCTCTAACATGTCTGCAGTTGAGTCCTCCATTGTGTATTGCCACACTGGCCTTTGACGTTGAAGAAGTAATCAGCAAAAGGACTATCTGACATATCTTGAAACCAGTAGAAAGTAGAGCACATATATATATGAAGATAGATGAATGGATATATGTATGTGAGTCAATAACATAATGAACAAATTAGTATCAAAGTCTGTATAATGATATATACTCACCTGAAGAAAGGATCCTTTATTGTTATAGATCTCTTGCATTGCACCACATGGGATCCATATTATAGAGACCAAAGAGATGCCCCAGCCCACCCATTCAGCCCACACTGGGTACATGTAGTTTCCATAGTGAGGAGGGGTGTACTGAATAATGCTGGACATCAGTATGCACTATACAGAGAAATGGAGAACAGTCTTGTAAACTGCTTTCACTGGTGATTTTAAATACACTTTTTAAACAGGACTCACCAACACCAACATAGGGCAGAGCAGCAGCCAACAGAGTCGGAAGTAGATGTTTGGACTTTTACCTTGCATCTTCTTGATCATTAAGGAGACACGTGAGATGCCTGAAAGAGGGAAGAAAACAGATCCTTAGTTAAACCCCTTCCTGCAAAGAATTTTTGCACATGTCAACAAAAATCACTTGAAACTCGGAAATATGTGAAATTAGATGTCTTCTACGTTAAACACAGAGCATTTCAAAAGCTCTTCTGTTTTTCTTTCGCAACCAAAAACAGCTTATTACCATGAACAAAAAGGTATTTAAAGCAGGACACACGGGAAAGAATTTGTGAACTTAATGTGAGTTTTACCAAAGATCCAGCAAACAGCAACAATCTCAAAGAAAGCCAGGAACATGAGGGAAACCACAGCAGTGTAGTAGTCCATCAGCTGAAACACATAGATACCTCCCTATGAAGGAAAGCAAACAGGGAGAGAGTAAGAGAAAGACCTACATGATAAAACAGCAACTAAAGCAACTCTTACCACAACCTCTCTGAGACGTATCTTACATGTTGTACCTTAGTAATGTGAGGAATCCCCAGTGCAAAGCAGACAATGCACACAGCCAGGGCTAGCAGCTCTTCTCTCTTCAGGAAAGGCAGAACTTTGCCTCCAAATTCATCCTTTATGAATGTCACAGCTACCTCAACTGTGGCAAACTGCAGAAGAATAAATTGACTTACTCATGGTAACAAACTTAATAGTTCTCTTCAGATCAGTTCATAATCACAGTCATTCTGATGTACTTCTGTAGAAGTTAATGTCCCCTTGTTTCTGCTTGTTTTGCCTGTCTGTCTCACAAATTTCTTAAGTTTGCAGACAACACTACAATCACTGGATTCATCCAGGATGGAGACGAGTCTGCATATCGGCAAGAGATTGATCGGCTGGTGCTCTGGTGCGGTCAGAACAACCTAGAGCTGAACATACAAAAGACTGTAGAGATGACAGTGGATTTTAAAAGGAAACCCTCGACACTGCTCCCCATCACCATATTCAACAGCACCGTGTCTACCGTGGAGTCCTCTAGGTTCTTGGGAACTATTATTTCCAGTGACCTGAAATGGCCCAGCAAAGGATGTACTTTCTGCATCAACTGAGGAAACCGGTCTGCCACAGGAGCTGATGAAACAGTTCTACACCGCAGTCATTAAATCTGTCCTGTGTACATCCACCACAGTGTGGTTCGGTTCAGCCACAAAACAGGACACATGCAGATTACAAAGGGTGGTGGATAGAGCAGCAAAAATCACAGGTGCTCCTTTGCCCACCATCCAGGACAACAACAAGGACCAGAAATCGGGCAGAAAAAATTATCAGAGTCCTCACACCCTGGACACGAACTTTTTAACCTCCTACCCTCTGGCAGGCGCTACAGAGCTCTGAACACAAAATCAGACACTGTAAAAGTTTCTTTCCAAATGCCATCAAACTTATTAATAACTAAAATTGAACTGCTGTTTACTGTTGTTCACTTGCCACACTGCACTTTATACAAGCTGTATAATACCGCAGCTGCACCTTACCTTATTCAACTATTTATCTTGCACTATATTTATATTTGTGTACATATGCAAATTCTGTTGAACATGTGAATGTGTACGTTGTCTACATAGTCTTCTCTGCATATTGTGTTGTTTGTAAATTGTAGAGCGCTAACAACAGCCAGAAACAAATTCCTTGTGTGTGAGAACATATTTGGTGAATAAAGCTGATTCTGATTCTGATTCACTGTCTGTGTTGTGAGTGGTAGACATGGTAATATCGTCTCCTGTCTCACCCAACAGTCCTTTCAGCACTCCTCTACCACCTCTACTCACCCAGATATGGATTTTCCAGGTTTATCAGCCTGCATGCTCTGTCTGCATTGATCCATCTCAGCCTCATCTTACCCCTTGAGTATTTACATTGAACCATCGCCAAGTTTGTTGTGTGACTTCCCTTCTGGGTCATAAAAAGTCCCAGTCCCAGATTAATTATTACCACATCCAGTAAATCAGTGACAGACAAATATCATGTCCTCCATGTGAACCATTAGGAAAGACTTTTGCAACAGAGGGAGTGTAATTAAATATCCAAACAGTACAGACATGTTGCTTCCTCTTTACAAACCTGAATGAGAGTGAAATAAACCTCTTTTGATACAAGTGTGCAAATTTAAACAGGCAAAGGTTTGTTGCAACAAAAATATATATAATTAAATGTGCAGCACTTGTATTGCAGATGTTTACCTGACTGTCCAGGCCCAGACACAACAGCATGATAAAGAAAAGCGGGGCCCACAGCTGAAAGAGGGGCATGGTGGAAAGGACTTCAGGGTACACAACAAACACCAAACCAGGACCTGTAATGTGACATGAACAGAGGCGTTGTTATTATTGCAGGATGCAGACATACACAGATGCAGGTTATCCGTTGCCATTGCAGTTTCCATTGGCTGAGCTGCACTTTAACTGTGTATTATTTGGAGCATATTTTGAGTTCTGTTAAAGTGTAAACAGAAATTCATTCAGTTTTAGTGACATATGCTTATTTACTTTCTTGCCAACAGTTGCAATATAAATACTTTGAACCATGAGCCAATGAGCTTAGCTTGTCTTATGGTGCAATGGAACAGCTCCCAAAATTTCAAGAAACCCATACATACAGTGTAACAAAGCACAGTGACGTTTTCCATATTTCTAAGGTCCCTCAGTTATGAAATGGATTTTTATATAAAAAATATTTTACTGCAAAAGTGGTTGTGTCATTAAACTACCCACTCTCTCGCACATATACACACACAAGTCATGTGTCCGTGATCATAACTGAAAACTTAAGAGGGGCACTTGAGAGGTTCAGTACTGTTCTTCTTTAAAGCTACTGTGGGATCGTTTTGTATGCTTTTATACTATTTTTATACTAATTTTTTTGTATGCTTTTATATACCATCTTTTTATGTTTTTAAACTACTTTTGATATGTTTTTATATGATATTTTTGATGGTTTTTATACTGCTTTTGATGACTTTAATTCAAGATGGTTTTCACCAATAACTATCATAAGCCTACACAAAATTATTGAAATGATTAATTATTGAATTAAGATATTACTGATTTGTATGACTGCTAATTTGAATAGACAACTGATTATTGACCTGATTGACTGTTGATTTAATTTGGTTTGATTATACTGTTTGACTTATTTTTATTATATTGACTGAGAACTGTTGATCTGAATGGTGTGATTTATGACTGTCTCCATTTATACTGCTTTGCTTTCTTATTTAGGAATTTTCCATGGGGTAATCCTTTTTTGGGGGGAGGGGGGGTATTGAAGTGTCAAAGAAATGCTGAGTAAGCATCATGTGTAGGCATGTGAAGATAATATGCCAAGAACGGCTGGATAAATTTAACAGGTCAAACAAAACTGTCAATAAAGGTCAGGCCACTCTAGTATCAGATTCCATAAAATCTTATAAAAAGGGTAATATTTTAAATCAAAGCAAGTAAACATATTCTTGATATATAATTATTCTTAAGAAACATTTGGGCCAAAATTAGGAAGCAATTGGTGCTAAAAGTTACATTAAAACACAACTAAGATAAAGATCAGAAAATATGACGTAATAAAAAGAGAGTGATAAACAGAGACTCTCAGAAGCCCCAGGGGCTTTTCTCTCTGCATGCTACTATCCCCTGCTGACCTGCTTAAGGCTGGAACAGGGGGAGCTTTGCTTTTTCCTCTTTATCTTTTTGTGCTTTCTTGAACTGTGTGTTCAATAAACAACTGGCAATGATTCTGTGCTGTTTCAAAGTGTTGATTCTAATCGGAACTAAAAAACCTTGGAAGATAGCTTATTGGCGCAAAAGGGGAGGATTTATCTCATTGAATTTTTGACCCAACACTACACATATGAATGGAAGAGTGTGTCCAAACTTTTGACTGGTACTGTAATATAAACAGAGCCTGCAAAGGCTGAGACATTCTTATCTATAGTTTCCATTATGAGTCAAAGTATAGAAACTGTGCAGTTCCCATAGTGCTGTTAAATTTTTATCTTTTTATTGGACAACTGCTGCCTGCGTGTCAACTTCTTTCCAGTTTGCAGTGAAGTTAAGATTACTCTCACATCAGCAGACACACTTGTTTTGACAGGCTGAATAGTACTCCACACGATAAGTAAAGTGACTTTTATTAAATAATTATTAAGGTGCCACTTTATTCTTGAGTGAACTGCATACATCCAGACGTGCACATGCTGAAATCTGTCTTTATTTTCTATGGAAAAGGGAAACTTTAGCTCTTAAAACAAGCCTGGGATCTGGCACCAGTCCTTTATCTATCTTTATTCACTGTTCCTTTTAAAGCCTTTAAAATAAAACAAAGCTGAGTCTGATGTTGCTTTCAAGGACTCACCATCTGTAGCTATGTTTTCCACTGGGAGGTTATGTATATGAGACATGTAACCAACTGCTGAGAAGATCACAAACCCAGCCAGGATACTAGTGAAAGAGTTGGTCAATGACACAATCAGTGCATCCCTGGGAAAGAACAAGGACAAAGAAACAATATTTCCATGAATCTCAGTTTTTTGCTGCCATGTTGCTATCAAGTTCCCACTCTATCAGAAATGTCTGAGGCCTTCAGCGGTACCACACCAGAATCATTAGAAACAAAGTAAATGAGACAACAAAGTAATTTCTGCTGCTGTGCCCAAAACAGCCATATAACCATTTGTCCTTACTACAACACAGGCATCTGAGAGCACTGCTGTTCAAAAGGAAACTGTCAACTTTATAGTAATGTGTGTGCATTAACTACAAGTAAAGGGTCAGTTTAACATATTTTAAATTATTTTGTATTTAACTCAAGATAACACACACTGACGTTATCAATAACAGTCCATCAGTGATTGTAATCTTTTAACATTTCTTGTATATCTTGTTACCTAATGGCTGCCTTTTCACTACATTTGAACTTTTTTTACACAGGGTGTGATGAACCTTTACCTGCGAATGTTGTTGTTGAACTTGTTGTAACTAGCCATTGAAATCATGGAGCCAAATGCTATTCCGAGTGAGTTAAACACCTGGGCAGCTGCATTAAGCCAAACCTGTGATGGAGATAAAGGAGAGATAAAGATCAATCCTGGTACAGTTTCATTTAATTTGGCCATGCAAATTAATTTTTTTCTTAAGCAGCATTTTCTTGCTTCTTAGGAGCTATTGTTGCTTCTAACCGATTACCAACAACATTAAAACTATCCTAAATACTATACCATTAACATGGGATCTGTGGTGGTGATCTGGGGTGCTGGTAGCCAGTCTTTGGGGTTGTATAGGTTACAGGGTGGGGCCCTGATCTGTAAATGTTCTTATTATTTTTACTTCACAAGCCAGTGTGCTCCTAGCGCCGCTCCCAAGCCAAGACACATGTTGTGTCAGAAAGAGCATATGACATAAAATCTTTGCCAAATCAAGCATGCAGATTATCAAGAATGAGATTTCATACCAGATCGGTTGGTGAGCTTGATGAGCCATATCATGAAACTATGGGAAAAGTTATAGAAGCTAGGTTAAGGAGAGAGGTGACGAACAGTGAGCAGCAGCACGGCTTCATGCCGAGAAAGAGCACAACAGATGAGATTGTTAATGGAGAGTGTTAATGGAGAAGTATAGAGAAGGTCAGAAGGAGTTGCGCTGTGTCTTTGTGGATCTAGAGAAAGATGGTAACAAGACCAGCTATGATGTTTGGTTTGGAGAAGGTGGCACTAGCAAAAAAGGCAGGAGACCGAGATGGATGTGGGAAATATTTTCATTAGGAGTGACCAGAATGGACAGATAGTTTGGACATTTGCAAAGGAGGAATAGTGGAGGGTGCTAGGGATAGGGCGAGACAGACGCAGATGATCCTGTCATGGTCCTGGATTAGTTACCAAGCATTTGAGTTTTTGAACGTTCTTGTTATTTCAAATATTCTATTGATTTTTGGTTTGTTGAATGTTTGTATTGTTTCATGTGTTTTCCTTTAGGTGTATTGAGTTTGTCCCCAGCTCCCCTTTGCTTTAGCGTTATGTTTCCCTCTGTGTTCCTCCCCCTTGTGTCAAGTCTCTTGCGTTAAGATCATTCATACGTCTGTGTCTTCCACATTTTTTTTATTGCACTGTTCTTAGTTTTGCTTCCTTTGTCTCATCTTCAGTGATTTAATTAACCTGCATCTCCTTTTCCCTTAATCACCCTCTTGTATATTTATTGTCTCAGTCTCCTCTTGTCCTTTGTCAGATTTTCTGTTCTCCTCACCCCAGTCTTTCCCAGCCTCAGAGAGTTTTCTAGTTTTATGTTAAAATAACCTTTTCAGGTCTGGCTTACTTTAAGATTGAACCTTGAGCAGACACATTGTAAAATTCTACTCTTTGAAAAGTAAAATATCAAGCAATAAAAAAAAGAGAGAAGTGGCCTGAACTTGATACAAACTGGTGCAAACTGAATTTGGGTATCAAGGTTTAACCAACATCTCAGAGATTAACAGTCTCACCTTCACTTCAAACAGTTTGCTCCAGACAGGCGTCACAAAATAGAGGATACCATTCTTTGCTCCAGGAAGCTGCACATTATTTATGAGCAGGGCAAACAGAATGAAGTATGGAAACACAGCAGTGAAATATACTACCTACAGAAAAACAGTGACAAAACAGACAGACAGACAGAGAATACAACATGAAATCCCCCAAAACAACCTTCACTGCAATAACCACAATACAGCAGTCATTTTTCTCACCTTTCCTGTGGATTTGATTCCTTTAAATATACATAAGTATACAATAACCCAGGCAAAGAGAAGACAGCCAAAGAGCTCCCAGCAAAGACCACCTAATTCTTCAATGCCACTGGTCTTTTTCAGAAGTCTGTGACTGGAAAAAAAAAAAAGAAAAATAAAAGAGATGTAACCATGGTATCCTTAAGAACCCGGAGGACTATAACAATGATTATAACATGTTACTAAAGCCCTATTAGTCTGCAACACATGTTAAAAGATAGCTTAACCCTTCACGCTCCAAGAGAAAAAAAAGAAATGCAAAACATTCAGAGTGAAACAACAAAAACTCTTTAGAATTTGGAAAAAGTGCCATTCACTCATTACTAACTAACTCATTACTAACAAATATTTTCAGTGCCTTTAAGAAAAACACAACATGATTTGAGTGAGGGCTGCTTACACAGCACAGTAATGCTAATCAAAGTGAAGTCTTCTCACTCAAAGAACTGTTGGCTGGCAGACTGTAGGTGGGTGTTGTTGCCAGGAAAGCCACTGGAACAGTTTCCAATGGCATTCCAAGTGTTGTTGCAGGACTTCCATGGCAGGGTCTCCACTCCGAATGAGTTGAACAAATAGTAAAATGCCCAGCTCATGAGCACATTGTAGTACGTGGAGAAAACAAAGGAGATAACAACTGTGGCCAGACCAACACCTGCAGAGTGACACGTGGGGATAAAGGGAGCAAAGTGAGTGACGGCTCTGCAGAAATTATGGCAACTGTGGGAAAAAACATTGCACGATTTCCTTTATTCTCATACACAAAGCATTACTGAGTGCCAAATACTTGGGCCCAGTAACAATTACAAATATGAAAAATATCTTGTGTAGAACCACCAGAACCAGTATCATGCAGTAATCTCTGCCCGGTGGTGGCAAAACTCAGCCACAGATAAGACGAATTCCTGGGACCACTGATTAGAAACTACACTGTGTTATTCAGCTGGTGAATATAAGAGACTACTGAGTAAAGGTGAGATCAAAGTCCTTCAGCAGATGGAAATTATTCAGTCTTTTAATACCTGTGGTTTTCAGCCGTGTGTCAGGGTCATTATTCAGCTGAAATGACAATCTTTTCAAATACAACTACTACAACAACAACAAAAAATCTGCTGCACATTTGTTCTTTCAAAGATTTCATGCATTGAGATCAACAGTCAGAAGAATAGGCTGACATCTTTGGGAATATGCTTATTCATTTGCTTTGGGAAAGTCATTTAAATGACAGCTAATAATCTGTTTTCCTTCACTTTCTGCTAAGCTAAGCCCATTATTTACTTGCTTTAGCTACCTCCGAGTGTCAGACATCCGTTTTCCGAGCTGAATCTGTTCAGTCAGTCAGTCATAGCCTTTAAAATGTCTTTGAATGCATAAATGTGTTTGATAAGTGAAAGGAGAGAATGCTATTAAATGCACACACTTGAATTTCAACCCTTGACTGATTCACATTTATCAGTGAGCAATTTTCTGTTGATTAGAGGTCTGCAGATTTCTAAATGGTACATATGCATCAAGGCCAAAATCCTGTTTCCTAAATTCAATCTGCTGGTCAATATCACATTTCTGCTGCTCATCACTGAAAGGCTGGAATGCCATGCACCATTGGATGCATGTCTGTAAAATATGGATGTCTCTATCTAATATGGAAGAAGAGACAACTGAAAAACAGCTCTGAGTCAGCATACGCCAAACCCCTGTAATGTCCAGGATCATTTGGAACCACTGTGTATAGTCAACATAATGCAGTACTTCCTTTTGTTATCATGTGTCTTGCCTCTTTCACGCCCTGTATATAGCATCCTTGGATGACTGCTCCACTGGTAGGCAGACTCTTGAGTTTCATAGTAATACATATTCCAAACTGCCCAAACAACTAGATCAGCTCTACAAAGGAAAAACAAAGCAGCACAAACAAAAACAGGTTTTATATCCTATCATGCATCACACGTCCAGTAGATGGATTCCCTCACTGAGACAATCAAGGTAATCAAACACTCGTCCTAACCTACGCTCATTTGCTAGGATTATTGGAGTAAATCAGACGAGTACATTTGCTATATTTGTGGGCACCTCTATCACGGATCACACATACATGAAAGTAAAACTGCACTTGAAAAATCTTCAGTTATAACACGATAGAAAGCATTTTCACTTCACACCCACACGTAGAGATTGTTGATGACTGGGCTCACTCATGATTGACTTAATTATCACTCAATTATGCAGAATTTACTCAACGTTAAGTTGATTGTTTGAAGGATTTAATCATACCTTATGAACATAAAATACATTCAGTCATAGAAGTAGTAATTTTGGCTTAACAAGTTCTCATCCATCAACATATGAAAACAAAAATCATTTATGAAAAAAAATAAAGCTAGAATTCTTAAAACCAAAACATTCAGACAGCTGCATGTCTTCATCATGGTTAAATTTTTTTAAAAAAATATATATATATATAGTAAATATCTGGATCTGAGCCTCTTTTTTACATTACACTGAATGACCAGGTGGGCTTAATAGCCAGAGAAACGCAGACTGATCAGCACATGGAGCGTGTCATGTTTGCATTCATTATTCCTGTTTTTCTAGTGTGCTTGTCAATTTTAAAAAAAACAACAAACAAAAAACAGTCTCTTTCTGAGAAACCCTGGCAAGATTTCAACCCATCCCTGTCTTGTAGAAGAGTTAACTGCACTTTGTGCTCGTTTGTACTGTAAATAGAGTATTGCTGTTTGTGTTTGTTAATGTTAACTCAGTAAGTATGTCCCTTATTAGGCACCCCTGGCTGAACGGACACAATATTCTGGTCTTAATTCAATTTATGTATGCCATGTAATTTTCAGTACTGATTCATATCCTATGTACTAATGTGTATAGCAATCCTCTTATAAACTAACATGAACATAATCTTGTATTTCAGTTGTGTTACAAATTTGAAATACATTAAACTTGTATCATCTCTTTTAAAGTTATCTGGGTCCGAAGGGCAGTTCTCTTTGGAACTCAATGTTTAGACACTTTATTGATCAGCCAGGGTTTCTGGTGCTGTGGTTAAATAAAAACTATTTAACTGAAGTTTACAAACTGTAATTGTAGTCACTTATAATCAGTCAACACTCAATAAGCTT
Organism: Pterophyllum scalare; assembly: GCA_024447675.2. Taxonomy (NCBI): domain Eukaryota; kingdom Metazoa; phylum Chordata; class Actinopteri; order Cichliformes; family Cichlidae; genus Pterophyllum; species Pterophyllum scalare. The sequence goes on along the minus strand of JAMQGT020010311.1, from coordinate 27,099 downwards.
TGACTGACTAATAAGGCAGAAGGATCTCCTTTCTCTAAAAGTATTCCAGCCTCAGAAAATGGCAAAGCCGGACATTTTAAAGGTGATCCAATGACATGAATAACATGAAAACCAAGAAAAATCCAGCAGAGGTTTGTCATATTACTGCAGGGTCACTGTCCAATGAGTCTCTCACCTTTCAACAAGGGGCAGATTTTAGCGAAAGCATGCACCGGCCCTAAACGAGTATACTGCCCAATAGTGAACTCCATGAAGAGCAGAGGAATGCCACACAGGACCACCATGGTAAGATAAGGAATCAAGAAGGCACCTGAAGAAAACAAAAGTTTACAGCTACACACCTCTCCTGAATAGGCCATAGATAAGTTAGTAGACAGACAGACAGACAGACCAAAACAAAAAAACAACCCCCACCCCCACCCCACACACACACAAAAAGAACAAACAGGTGTAACAAAGACACATCATTTCAACTTTAAGTTAACGTGACTCGGAAATACTGTATTTTAAACAGCCTGAATAGACTTTGGCGAATACTCGGGCCCAATATTAGCTCGTTACATCATTTCAAAAGTACAGTATATATATTAATCCAAGCATGTCGCATGCTTTGTTTGCGATCTGCTTCGTTTCCCATCTCTCACCTCCACCGCTGTTGTAGCACAGGTATGGAAATCTCCAGACGTTGCCGAGTCCCACGGCGTAACCCACCGTAGCCAGGATGAACTCCAGCCGTCCGCTCCATGTGGGTCTCTGAGCCTCTGCATCTGCGGTGCCTTTGAGATCTGTTTGTTTCAGCTCACAGTCCCTTGTGTCAGAGGTTCCCTGTGACTTTCCGACACCCAAATCCATCGTAAGTGGTGAGGGCAGAGGTTTGTGTGAATAGAATCAGAGCGCGCTGTGGAAGACCATATAAAAAATGAACACGCTTTAATTAGACAAAAGCTTTTGCGTCGATTAGATTGATTGCCTCTAAAAAGAAGTTAACAAGCAAGCAACGAACTTGGTATAAGTCTGAAAATAAGGATGCGGGGTTATCGCTGCAAGAGCATAAAATGCGCTACAGCAAGCACACCCTCACGAACAGTGAGCAGGTGTTGTGCCAAAAAGTGATTCCTGATGTTTCTGTTTTGTTTTGTTTTGTTTGTTTTTTTACGTGTCATGTCTTTGCTTAGATCGGTAAATAGACGGATGGCGACAAGATTTATTAAGGACTCATATAAAATGAAGAAATTACCTGTTTTGCAAGTATCCTTATGACTCTGCTACATTATAATCAATCCAGTACTTTTTGGCCACTTAAAAATATCTTTATAAAACTGTGATGTTTTATTTGTTCCAATTTCTGCTGCCCTCTTGGCCAGATCTCTCTGGAAAAAACATACATGACAGACGGAGCGGTGTCTAACCGGTGCCGGTGTTGTTCGAAATTCTATTCCCCTGTGAAAATCTGTTCCCCCTGTTTCGGGAGCGCGCAATCAGAGGCGGATCCGACAGTCTTCACGGCGCTTCTGGTAAATTAACTTGTTCCCATGTTATGGAGGGGGAACCGAATATTTTGGATGGCTGAAATATTTGGTTTCCCCCATGTAAATTTGGCAAAAAAAAAGAGCAAATGTTTTCATATTCACAGGACTTGTTGTCCTTGATGACAGGAATAAACACTGGCTGCAGTGCGCGCTCCCGACACAGGGGGAACAGATTTTCACAGGGGAACAGAATTTCGCACAAGACCGGCTCTCTTTTTCTTTCCCTTTGCCGACTCTTGTCAAGCAAGAGTAGGTGCATTGGACTGGCCCAGTGTGGTCTGGTCTTCGCCGTTTTTTTTAACAGACACGAAAATGTTTTGCATTATTTATTTATTTATTTTGTGAGTAAGTAGGGCTTATGATTAGTTTCTGTATGCATAGATATGTGAATGCAATTCAAAACATCCCACAAATAAACATGTAGAAGAAATTAAACAGGCTGCGACCCTTAAACACATTCTGTGGGTGGAAAAAAAAGAAAAGAAAAAAATTAAAGAGCAATTCAGGTTTGGATGTACGCCGTTGTAAAATAGTTTTACATGTTGTCATATTGCTATGTATTGAAGTGGATAGGAGCACACATTTGTGAGTCCTCAAAAGTTACACACAAGTCACACTACACATTTGTAAATCTAAGTTTAGGCTCGTGGCTCATATACGCATTGCAATTCTAACACTTCTGAGACACATTTCTCACATTAAAACAAGGTTAGACATATCCAATCCTGGATGATGGGTCTGAGTGTACCACTCTTCTCCTTGCTGCAGCAGAGACTGGTGTTTCAGAAAATACAGTCCTCAGAATTGTCTGGCAAGACCTCAGAGGTTTATTACGACACTGCAGTGTCTTTCTCCATTTCCCCAGCTGACAGTGGTCCTTTAAGATACAGAGGGCATTCACAGCATTAACACACATACCCAAACAAAGCACTTCAGAAGAGGTATAAGCACTTCAGAGGTCTCCCTATTCTGTCACGTAACAAAGTGCACCATTTGCTGTTAAGTGGGTCATATTATCCCCACCTTATCACTCCAGTAGAAACTATGCATCTGGGACAGGCAGCAGTGAAGATGAGGATGCCAGGCCTCCCAGATGTTTAAACTTTAAAGTTTAGTTTAACCTCAAAGTATTCAGTTATGTCTGGAAGAAATAAGTGACTGTCTGTGACAGGTGCTTTGTATGCCACCATCCAGACCCAGGCTGGATGGTCCCATACAAGAGGTGCTGAGGACAGTATTGATGAAAGCTGAAGGGATCTTAAATGGTAAATCACTGGGTTATGTGTCACTTAATGTGGCAGATGCTGATCCCATAACCTCCAACTTGCTCCTGGGTGTCTGGACTCCTCTCTGCTGCAGGCTGTATGTGCAGAGTCAGAGCTCCTGAGTCATTGCTGCTGGAGGCACACTCAAGTGCTGGCTGATCAATCTTGAAGACATTTTATCAGGCGGTATCTAATGTGTTTTTCTCAGTGTCAGTTCAAAGAAGCCAAGATAACTGAATGATGAATCACATCATTGGAAAAAAAACCTTTTGAAATTGTCTTTTCTTGGCAGATTGCTTCTGAGGAAAGGCTTGAATGCACACTCTTCTGAATTTGCAGGTGTGAATCAATACAACTAAGGAAATTACTCTGCATGAAGAGAAAAGGGAAGAAAAAAACCCACCCAATTTATCCTGAAACTAAAACTTCTGATGAAGTCTAATTTCCCTTCAGTAAATGAAAAAAATAATGCTTTTCAGCCTTCCTTGAAATGGTTTTGAAGAGGTGATGTCCACTCATTTCATATGCTGCATTTCAAGTGCTGGCTGCAATTTTTGGGTGGGAAAAATGCGCCCTGTCTCCAATATTGGAGGGGACACGTCCCCTCCGTCCCCCCCGGTTCCTACGCCTATGCTTATCTATATCATATGTTGTGACGTCATTGTGTTATCTAGCAACTACCAAGCAGAGGAACATTTTTGGCATTTATGCAACAAGACCATTGTATTTTATTTTTATTCCACAAAAACAATAGGCAATGTAATTTGTTTCCTCAAAATTTTAATTATACATCATATATTCACGTTGCCTATGAAAGCATCACATTGTTTTGTCACATCAACAACATTTAATTTATATCCAGAAAAGTTTAATTATGCATGCCTAGCAACCACCAAGCAACGGGTTACAATGAGCCATTTTTAGCATAGTAACAACATCTACCACCCGTATTTTTTTTAATGTATTTCTGCTTTTCCAAAAGTAATAAAGTACATCAATTTGACAACAGCACGAACAGATCAAACAATGTCGTGGCATGGGCGTGTACTAGTAAATCAAATGTAAGGTGAATCCGCGTGTAGTGCGGTCATGGTGGCATCAGATGGCGCCATTGTTGTTCCATTTCCGTTTGGGACCAAATCTCAGTTTTCTCCTTCTTCCAGGTGCGGAGGTTGAGCCTTTCCGCTCTCCGTACAGGAATTTGAGTACTGCATTACGTCAGTCATCCTGCCAGCGGCGACAGTCCAGGAGGTCTTAGCTCACTTTTTCTCTCTCTCTCTCTTTCCCCCGCGTGAAGGATTAAAAGGCATTTGTATTTTCTTCCCGCTGCATTTAGAGGTGGGAATTTTGGACGGACGACGGAGAGGAATGATAGTGTAAAGCGGCTCGTCACAGCATGAGAAGTTTGTAAAAACAGCACTTGAATATCGACGACACTCGCGGAGTAGATGGAGCAGCCAGAAGGTAAGCGGCATTTCAAATTGTTTTAAAGAGCCGTGTCTCTGTCTGAAGCACTGACTTGATAACAATGTTTCACCTTTTTGAACTGAACTTTCTGGAGCTTGTTTGCAGCGGCGCGTCTACCAATTTACTCGCTCCCGGATCCCAGTTAAACCAATATTACGGATTTCAGATGAGGTTTCGGTGCTACACCTATTTTAAGCTTCTTTCTTTTTCTGCAGATAAATGTTACTGTGCGGGCTGCAGAGGAAAAATTCAAGACTCATTTCAAATGAAAGTCCTCCAGGACACCTGGCACAACGCCTGCTTTAAGTAAGTGGCTGCAGATTATGATTTTAATCACGCCTGCAAGTACTCTCATTGCTGTAATGAGCGCAGTTTTGTCACTCATACTCGAATGACTGAAGACTTTGTGTATGAGAAGGGGGGGGGTTAGTTTGCACTGACACGGTTGTTTGTGTTACTGGTTTTCTGTTTGTTGTTTACTCTGTTTGGATGTACTTACAAATGGATAATCCTGGAAGTTTCTGTTCTGTAGCCTAAACGTAGACTCATGTCTCTTTCAACAATTCCCCATTGTTTTTGCGCCTCTCTGCACAAAATGCACTATGTAGGATGTCATGCCTGCCGCTGTCCCCGCTGACAGATCCCCCCCCCACACCCCGGGAGGACTTTGCCCCTTCTGCTCGAAAGCTTAACGATTGCCACTTTGGAGATGGCGTAATTCTGTGTGTGACAGTGAACTAGATGCCAACCTACTGTACATGACAACATTATATAAGACTCAGAGGGTTTTTCCCGGTGGTGATTCACTTTTTTTCCCCAGGTGAAATAAAATGGCTCGGATTGTTTAACAGGAATGTGAGATGATACTTAACTGTAGGATTGCAGTTACAGTTACTGGGTTTTATTTTACTAACGTCATAAAACAGACCAGCAAAAACTGTCTGCCTCTGTAAAATGTTGCTGGTTGAAGGATTTTTTTTTCTCTCTCAGAAGACACACAAAACAGAAACAAGTACATCCAAAAATGTCCTTTCAGTTTTTGGAACTGGTTCAGGCACTAAAAATAGAACACACTTAATATTTCCTATTTTGACTGATTCTAACAACTGGGGGGGAAAATAAAGATGTGTCTTTAGCCACTATCTGGCAGTATCCTTACATAACCTGGGATTTCACTCTTTTCAAACACAGACTTCTCAATAACACACGCAGCTTATTGTATTAACTCAGCAACAAGGATCCCGACACAGCTGTATTACTCACCCTTGATGTTCTCCCTCCCTTTGTGCTTTTATACCTTTTCACATTTTTGGAATTCTGTTGTATCTCTTTGTCTGAAAAGTTCCTTTCTTTAAAAGATTTTTGACATATATGAGATATTTTGCATGGGTGTTTGTTTTTTTCTAAGCACCATTGTTAGCTGATGCCATCACCGGTCACATTCTTAGCAAGACAAAACTCGTTAAGCAAACAAAAATAAAAAATGTCCTTGCTAATGTGATGCCCTGTGGTGTTCCTATTCTCTATTGTCAACATGCTGTCCCTTTGCCCCCCGTGTACCCCTCCACCTTGTGTAACATTCTTGTGAGACGGCGTCACTCTTGTTCCAGTAAACCTGGCAGTGTTATTCAAGCCTATAGGTAATGGCACGTTCAGCTTTGTAGTGTTCTGCATTCCTAGACAGCGAATCAGAGATGTGAGTCCTATGTCTCGAGCACTACAGAAGTCCTTGTTGTTTTCTAGGGAAAACTTGATATTTCCTATCTTGTTCATCACTTTCCACCCGTATAACCGCAGATCTTAATTGCAGTTTTCTTTAGCAAAAATAGACTTTCCCATGCATGAGTTTTGTGTGAAGAAAACCAGAGACAGAGTCCACAGCTAAATTTTAACAACACTGTTTTTCTTTTATTTCTTCATGTGCATTGCAGACATTAAACAGTGTTCAGTTCAATTAATTGCTTGACTTTCAAGGCAAAAAAATCACCATCACGTTTGCTGCTTTTTAATGGGCAGATTTGGTGCTTCTATCATGCTTATTATAAACTGAAATTTTTAGGTGTTCTCTGAGAAATTGCACCAAATAGGAATGGCATGTCATGTCCTTAGTGCCTAAGATAGATGTGGAAACTGAAAGCCGAACACACCGTGTGTCAAATACACGTCCGTGCTAACCTTTGTCCACCACCAAAACAGCGCACAGTGTGTACATGAGCACCAGAACTGGACCACAGAGCACTGGAAGGAGGTGATAAATCATGGTTGTTGTTTGTTTTTTTTTATTTAGAAGATGTGGATGTTTGGATGTTTATGCCTCATTTAGCCTACCTGGGAAGCGATAACATCAGGATGCGCTGTTGGAAGAAGGCCACCCAGTGGAGGCTGTGAGATGCTCTGGGAAATGTTCTTTTTGAAAACCTTAGGACCTTCTTGTGAATGTTACTTAGCCCTTCATTGCAAGTATTTTTCCTGATGGTAGTGTCTTCTATTAGCATAATAAAAAGTTGACGTTTTTGACTTGGCCTCCAAATTCTCCAGATCTGATTCCAGTTGAACATTTGTGGGGTGTGTGCAGGGCAAATAAGTCCATGGAGGCCCATTTCACAACTCTGAAGACTTAAAGGATCTGTGGCTACCTTGTTGGTGCTAAATCTGTTGTACACAGATTAAAAGAAAAAAAAAAAAAAAAAGCTCCTTCTACAGGTCTTAAAGGCTGCATGTAAAGGATCATCTCTATATCATTACCGTATCCATACTCTAACAAAGGACTCCAACAGGAATCCATATTTAAGGAAATGAGTAGTGTTTACTTTTATAGTGTTTGTGCTGCCAGGACAACTGTATTGTTCACAGAATAACCACCTGAGTTAAGTGTACACACCCATTCAGCACTACATATACAAGGACGTTTGGTGTTTTCATAAGCACACTTACATCACATAAAGTAGATAATAAAAAGGACATAATGTATAGTAATTATAGTTTATAAGGGGATTTTCTTTTTTCTAGGAATGCTTTTTGTTCAGAACATTTTTTTTTTAGTTTGTTCTGCCCCAGGTAGACACATACAGGATGTTGTACATACAATATCTGTCAAAATAATGCACCTGTGTTTTGTTTTGTTTTCTTTATTATTTGTATGTATCTAGCTAATGGGACTATGAATATGTTGGTACCTTCAGGTAATTCTGTGCTGACATTACTCTTCTGTATGCTACAGCCTGACAGATATTGGATATTTGAGCCTGATGCCAATGTCTGGGGGTTTAAAAAAAAAGTATATATTACTTATATTCACCAGTCACTTAATTAGGTACATCTTGGTAGTAAGAAGTTAGACCCCTGTTACCATCTGTCTTCATGGCAACAAGGTAATGGAAACATTCCTTCCAGATTTTGTTCCACATTGACATGATAGCATCACACAGTTGCTGCAGTTTTGTTGGCTGCACATCCATGATGTGAATCTCCCGTTCCACCACATCCCAAAGGTGCTCTGTCCAATTGAGATCTGGTTACTGTGGAGACCATTTGAGTACACTGAACACATTGCCATGTTCAAGAAAACATTTAGAGATTATCTGAGTTTTGTGGCATGGTGTGTTATCCTGCTGGAAGCAGCCATGAAAAGATGGGTACACTGTGGTCATAAAGGGATGGATATGATCAGCTGACAGGAGTGGCACCCAGTGTTGGAGCCCATCTGCTTCAATGTTCAGCATGTTGTGCAATCAGAGATGAGTGGTTATTTGAGTTGCTGTTGTCTTCCTATCAGCTCAAAGCAGTCCAGCCATTCTCCTCTGACTAAGGCATTTTCACCCAGAGAGCTGCCACTCACTGGATGTTTTCTCTTTTTTGGACCATTCTCTAGAGATAGTTGTGTGGTTAAACTCCCAGAAGATCAACACTTTCTAAAAAATATTCAGAAACTGAAAATAAAAATATTTCTGAAATATTCAGCCCAACCCATCGGGCACCAGCAACCATGTCAGTAACACTGGTGTCATGATACAGGAATACATGGCAATATCTTGGAAAAAAATATACACCAAAAAAGAGGCAATGATCAGTAAACATTCTTTGCAAGTTAGCTCATTTCAGTTTACTTTTCTTTTCATAACCTCCACTAATTGTAATGATGTATTGACTCTTGTAAAGTAAAAATATTGATAGCTGGCATGATAATTGTATTAGCAGAACAGTAGCAGGAACAATACAATATATTGCTGCACCTATATTTTGTTCCACTCCTAATGATGATAGATTTATAAATACTGCCATTTGTTGTCATTTACATACTGCATTTTATTGTTACTTGGCTAATATGCATGCCATTAATGGTACATCTTTTGATCAAGTATTTAACCATTTTATTTATTTAATTTGTGTAATATTGCATCATAACCAGACAAATCAGATGTTTGGCCTTAAGTGCTGCTGTGACCACAGCTGCATAGCAAGCATTACTCATGCGGTCTTGATCTCAGCATAATTATTTTGCTCTGTTACCCCCTCGTCATACCACATTGTGATGCATCAAGCTGTCTTTAAAATGTTGCTTTCATGTCAGTGGAAAAAGGTTTGTTTTGTGACTTTTTTTTTTTGTCACAGGGACATAAATATGGATCTGTTTCATGTCACGTCCTCTCTGTCTTAGAGCCAGCAGTTCTGCCATTCTCCACTTTTCTTTCTGCAGCACAGACAAACATGTGGTCTTTCCTCCAAAGGACAGCTCCTTCTTAAGTAATGCCAGAAAACTCTGAAATATCTGGAGTCTATGCCAAAGTCAATAATCCTGGATGAACTATACCTACAGTGGAGAGAACAACGTGATACGTGAGTCTCAGCTGAAGACTGCAGCCAGCACCAAAAGAATGAAAATGCATCCAACCAGCATTTAAAATAAGGATGCTGATGCGTTTCACCTGAAGGGCAAAATAATCAGCAGAGCCATAATAATCATGCTGAAAATGGTTGAATATTTAATGTCATAATCATTCCTCTAAGCAACCTGTTTATTATTTCACACCTGCTATATTCCCTTTGTGTTTACGTTCAAGAGAAATCAGTGCCGTGAACAGCTTTTCAGCCCTGTTCACATGCAAATAGATGAACGGGGTGAAATCTGACTTTCACTGTGACTCATTTGTCTGTGTCATCATAGAGACATCAGGATTCCGAGGGGGGGGGCTTGAGGAATGATTTGCAGAGTCGGGCAAAACTGGCTGCAGACACTTTAGCAACCTGATCGCTCATAAAGTGGCTCATCCTGGATTGTGCCCTGGCAGTTAAATCTCCTGCCATCATTTTGCATAACCAGTGCAGCTTGTTCAAGGAGCGCTCATAGCTTGCAGGTGCTTCCCACTCTGCTGGCAACTTCAGCATTCTTCACTCTGAACATTTTGTCCCAAGGTCTTAAATGTCCTCTTAGATCTGCCAAATATCTTCTCAGGAAGCTGTTTAGATTAGCAGCTAGAGTAGTATAACAGGAACAGGAGTCAAACCTAGTTATAAGTAGTGTTGCTTCTTAATATGGAGATTAGACTATTTAAAGAAGAGAAGTAAAATGAAAGACTCGGAACTCCTGAACCCAGGATGGTAGATACCTTCTGAGCTAATGTGGCTAACAGTGTGACCAGCCTACATAAGGAAATGAACTGTAGTCAAAAACTGCAAAATAACCAGCTAGATGACTGAGGACTTTGCCCCTGTAGAGCTCTTTCTTGGGCCTGGTTATAGGTTGTAGTGGTCATGAATCCCATTAGGCACTGAATGAAGATTTGGCAGCCATAGTGGCATTGTGCAGTCTTAAAATAAATGAATTTTCCCCAAATCCACCATCTGCTTCTTCAAAAGTGGAACATTTTTATTTAGTTAGTTATTTTTGTGATCCCTGCCCTTCTAACACTGCACAAATAACAGCATGCATGCAAGCCCTTGGCATATTTCCTCTACAAGGTGTTCGCTGTGCTGTACACCTTGTGAAAGATAGTTTGTCATGTTAATGTCTGGAATATGCCCCCAGCTAATTTTGTAAGTTTGACTGATGGTTTCTGTAGGAAGATTCTTTTATTGTTAAACACAGCATATGGTGTAGAAGAAATGTGATATGAGAAACAAGGATGTGATAAATTTACAGATAGCTTACCAAGTTTGGTAAGAAATATTTGAACCCACATGTCCATGAGTTTGAGATAAAATGTGGATGCAGCAACTGTGGCATCACTATTTGGATTTTAGCTCCAAATTTTGAAGCTTCAACATTAGTTTTGGCTGTAGCCAAGTTTTTGAAGTCAGAAGTTTCATCTGTATAAAAAGGTAAGGGTGGAGTGTGAATCTGCAAACTTGGTTAACAAGCTGCATTCATAAACTGTATGGGTGCAGCACAGACACACCTATCACCTAATTAGTTCTAAGCAGTGGATTAATACTATAATTTTGTTCTCCAAAATAGAAGCACAAACGTTTGGGATGCTGTAACCCCACAGCAAGCCAAATTATTAGGCAGGTAATCCCATTTAAGATGCTTCACTAGCACATACACAATGGTCTGGTCCAACAACTGGAAGTAGCAAATGATGCTGATCAGCATAGCCACACCCCTAACTGAATTCTCCCAATGAATGAGTTATGGAAAATTCACATCCACAGAGACCAAAACCATTTTTGTGTGTGTGTGCGTGCGCACGCTGGAGGTTTGAACATGGAAGTCAGCGGGGACTGACATCCTTTTTGGAGTCAGCCTCAAGTGGCTGCTTGAGGAACTGCGGGTTTTGCTACTTCCACATTGAATTTTTCAGCTGGGGAGGTTGCCCCTTGATTACAAGGCAGATAGAAGAGTGCCAGCCAAGTGCAGCAGAGTTGGTGGATGTTTCACAGGTTTCCAGCATATGTGACACAGCATGCACAAACCAGGCAAAAGTCCAAAATCTTCATTATTTGCATTTCCTGAAATTTCAAAACTTCTAGATTAGCACGCAAAATTAGATTTCATTTATCTAACTCCAATAGTTTTACAGGAAGCTGTCGCTCGATCAAATCCACACAGCGTTATCACCACAGACTAAAGATGTAAAAGCCGCCAGCGTCACTAAGGGGCAAATTTCACTGGCTGACTGGCCACATTGCACCCCTAGGTATGTGTGGCTGCACCAACCTCTCAGCTATCAGGTCATAGCTGAGAGGTGTGCTGGGTGAGGATCTGGGGCAAAATAGTGTTTTGGGGAGGTCCGTTGTTCAGTAAACTAAAATTTTCTGACATTTTTTTTGAGAGATATTAGACACTAAAGTTAAAATAACAAACATGGGAAATATTGGAAAGTTCAATTCTCGATTATGTCATTGTTTAGCTGTTTTTGTGCACAGCCGGGATTCTCAGTCTGCATCTTCGGCTGGCTTTTCCTGTGCTGTGTCTCTCATTTATTTGGACATCCAACATCCATGTAGTGAAAAAACTTTTGAGACTTGCTTTACATTTGAAAAACTCCTTTCTGAAATCTGTTTTTTGCCTCTGTAATGCTGAGTGTTTTTTTTTGTTTGTTTTTCTCTGTCCGCTTAGATGCTCTGTGTGCTGTGATCACCTGACTAACTGGTACTATGAGAAGGACGGCAAGCTGTACTGTCGCAAACACTACTGGGAAAACTTTGGAGAGCTCTGTCATGGTTGCTCTCTCCTCATGACTGGCCCTGCAATGGTAAGTCTGCTGCATTCAGTCTTTTACCCCATTGTATGAAGTTTTTTTTTTTTTTTTTAAAAGCTGTCGCTCAAAGACATTGGAATCTGAGCCAACACCTAATCAGCTCCGACTCTACTAATTTTATGTCTCAAAGCACTCTATAGCCTGTAAAAACATTTAGATAACATTGTTCGTTGCTTTTGGCTGGGAGACTACATACAAGCTCGGGGTGTGGTGTGTGTAAGAGATGGGCATCTCAGGCGGTCAGGATGCAATTAAAGGTGTGATCAAGTTACATGTTTTTACAAATTTACTCATACTCAAACAAACGGAGGATATATTCGATTTGATTTAAGCCATCTCTTGCAAGTCCAGCAACTTTACAGAAATGCTTCACAAACATGTGTTGGACTTCTCTTTAAATGCTTTTATGGCATGCTGACCTGGTCTGGTCTGGTCTGGCATGGCATTCAGCCCTCTTGTGTTAAAAACCTGAAAATACCAGAGTTATCTGTACTCTGGTGTAGATCGGACATTACAAACCACCAGATGTTTTTCTGTTTGCTCTTCTTTTTCTTTTCTCTCTTTTTTTTTTTTTGAGACTCTCAGCACTGGGTCAAGACTGTTTGACCACTGCTGCTGCTGCATGTGATTGCCTGACCTTCAGCGTCTGTCTTGCCATGATCCTATAACACCAACTGCCAACCCATTCCCTGCCTACTTAAATAATGCCAGAAAGCCCACAGACCATGTCAGTACTCTCTGTTCCTGTTTCTCCTTGCTGCTCCAGATTAAGTCGCATTAAAAGGCAGGGGGCTGTTTTCGTGGCAGTTATTACATTTACAGATGAGTGATACTTCACATGGGCTGCTGCTGGACTTAGCAGAATGCGGTCTAGACTTTACTTGTGAATTACTTTCCCCCCTTGAGGCCCCATTATGTTCCCTCTCAGTACAGAAGTTCTCCACAGTTCTCTGTGGTGGGGTTGCGCCGTTGATACTGCCCACACTCTACCGTTCATATTGTGATCCATACTGATGGCTTCACAAGGATCAAGTATAAAGAATAAGTGACAGTTTTCCACAAAGTTGAAAAAAAAATTATATATGAAAAGCACCGTTGATCAAAGTGGAGAAACTGGCATGCATTAAATTTAATGCAAATGACAGCCAACATTGATTTTAGTATCTACAATTGGAAACCTAAAACTCAGGTGGCCACAAATGGGGTCACTTGTCTAACATGGAGCCAGACTCAAGTTTTTCTTTTTGCCACCAAGCAACACACATAATGGACTCCTCTATTTGGTGCTGGCATCCTGCTTCATCAGCCAGTGAAGCCAAGTGTTTTTGGCAGGGCTGAACTGGCACTGGAGCCTCTCAGCCAGAAAGAAAATCATTGTGGTCCATCAGCGGAGGAGGGTCATGCAGAGCTGCTGCTTGTTAGGTATTCAAGTCCAGAACACTATCTGTTTCTGTCCCGGTCCAGCTAACTGCTAGTTCATAGATTCATTGGAGACGTCTTTATAAACACGGTGCTCTGAAATACAATCAGTTTATGCATTTCCCTATTTGTTTTCCAGTTTCATATTTTCTGCCCACAGCAGGGTTGCCCTTAATTGTCCTTCACTTTGATCTGGCTTTGCCAAGTTTTTACAGCTCTGTGCTGCTGTCTGAGCCTCAGGCGGGTTGTACCTGCTGTTAGTCACTGGTGGTTTTTCTGTTCTTGGCTTAAAGGCAGGGAGTTACTGACAGACTCCTGAGATGTCACAATGATTTGGCTGACATCACTTAAATCTCTCTGCAGCAGCAGGGAATCCTTTCACGGCACGAAGTGACTGACTCAGAGTTGTGGCAAATGCTGGGAAAACAGAGAACAACTCCTTGTGAGCTTATGCAGATAACTAAGATGGCTAATCCATGGTTTTGTGGCTTCTGTTTGCATCAGAGACAAACAGAAATCAAACCTTTAAATTTTTCTATCACAATGCAGTGAGAAAACGGAGCTCTTTCTTTCTTCCTTATTCCTTGTTTCTTCCTTATTCCTTGTTTCTTCCTTATTCCTTGTTTCTTCCTTATTTCTTCTTCTTTAAGTACTCCCTTTTAGGGATCACCACTGCAGATCATCTTCCTTCATCTCACCTTATCCCTAGCATCCTCCTCTGTCACACCAAACTTTGTATGTCCTCCTTCACTACATCCATGGCTAACCAAGAGCCCCGACTGGTCCGGTATGGAAATCACATTCTTGATGATACACATGTTTGACTTGGCAAAGATTTTATGCCGGATGCCCCCCCCCCCCACACACACACAAAAAAGCTGCTCACAGCTTGAAAACATTAAAATTTAAATGTTGATGAAACAGTTGCAAGAACGTCAAGAGAAAGCAATAACCTTACAGTAAAGACATTTTTTAAAGTTATTACAGAGGCATTTAGTGGTTTCTTGCATTCAAAGCACCAGAAAACTCAGCATAATATTTTAAAGTGGCAATAGAAACACCACCACCACCACTGACAATGTCCACATATACACAGGGATTTTTTTAAATGGATTTTTCTGCTTTTGTTTGTTCTTGGGGTCTTTTGTTTTTTAATCCCATCCATACAAGCACTGTTTTGAAAATGTCTCCACATGAAAACATGAAAAAATATGTCAGGAGAATGCAGAAGCAACAATGTTGTCCAATCAGAAGTCAACAAATAACACAGCACACAGTCTGACCTCAAAAAAGGAGATGAAGGTGCACAACTTTGAGGGTTAAAGATAAAAGCTTTACTTTTGTTGTCTACGTGTAAACGCAGAACACGTCAGTGAAAATGCCAGTTTTTCATTGACCTGGAATAGTTTTTATGAGTGGACTAAAGCCAAAACACATAGAAAAAGTTACATTTTCCAAAATACGCACATACATGTGGACAGGGCCTGAACCACCTGACTGTATTGGGCAGGTTTTTTTTGTTAACTGCTGGGCCGCTCTAATAATGCCAAGTGAAATCTTTAAACCCTCTAAAGTCCCTGCGATCTCTCCATTAACTTTCCTTTGTTGTCTTCATCTCCTCCTCCTTTTTTCTTTTGTTCACTATTTCAGCTAATGGGAGAACAAAAGCGCCATCCACTTCCTGTTTTGGTTTCACAATCAAGCCTTTGTTTTCACATGTGAATTTTGTACCTGACTGTAGACAAAACTGCCCAACGCAAGTGAGATTTCTAGGCAACCAGTTTAGACCCAGACACTGTTGTGCAATTGGCATGTATTTCATCAGAAGTTAAAACCAGAAGTTTGCCTATTGCCCATTTAATTACACAGTTGATCCTGAAATCAAGATTTTTGCTTTTAATTAAGTTCAATTACTCGTTTGCTGGAGGGTAGACGCATTATCTCATCTTGCATGAGAGAGATGTGCTTGCATGTGTTGCATGCATTTCAGAAAGGGAAATTGATGACTGATATGTAGGCATTGTCAGTGAGAACTAAAGCAGCTGAAAGTTTCAGATCATTGAGAGAGAGAAAGCCAGCAAGACGAGTGTGTCAGATCTGCAGAGGGTGATGTCATAAAAGATTCCAGACAGGCTGAGAGTGAAGCAGGTGTTACGACTATGTCACCACTCACAGTGGGAGGAGGGCAGAAAAACAACACGCAAAGCAGCTCACCTCTAACAAGCAAAGCACAACTGAACAAGACAGCAGCCTCGATGTGTTACTTCTGAATTAGCCCGTTTGTTTCTGATTCCAGGTGGCTGGAGAACATAAGTACCATCCTGAGTGTTTTGTGTGCTTGAGCTGCAAGGTGATCATTGAAGACAGGGATACCTACGCTTTAGTCGAGAGGTCGAAACTCTACTGGTAAGTCACCTGCACAGGGTTTCTTTAAAGATGTTTGCAATGTTGAGAACTGCTTGGAGAAGTTTCTGTAAGTTATAGGGTCTTATCATACAAGTATGGGTATGAAGGCTGGTTTTATAGTCTGTAGGTAAAGGTTGTAAACTTGTTTATAGACCACTCAAACAGCCAGTGGGACATTCCATGAATCTCAGTCAGTCCCTCACGCTAATGCCATCTCAATGACCTGCTGTTATTGCAGAACAAAATAAAATAATATTAGAATATTTAGTGAGGCTGGGCACATTTTTAATTCACATTAGAAGTCCAATTTTTTTTTTGAGCCCTTATAACTTGGAATTATATGCTGTAATTTCCTTTGACCAGCCGCCTGTCCCACATGGTGATATGACCCTTAGAAAGGTACCCATGTACTTTTTGAAGTTTTTCTCCAGTGAATTGTTACAAAACAGATAAAACACCCAGTGTCCTTATGCCTGTTTGTGTTACTCTATGGCATAGATGTTAAATTGGTGCAGTTTTTCTATTATAGCTTAAAAATTTTTAGAGACTTTACTTCAGGTTAAGATGCTTGGTGTAGGTCTGAACCAGATTTGTTGTGGGTCTTTATTTTTTCTTTTTTTTACAGAGCTTATATGCATTTTTTTTCAGCCCTGAACATCTTGTGGCTCCTCTGCTGTGATTCAAAAAATGCTGGAAATATTTAAACCCAGGGCCCATAACATGTAAAAATGTACATGCCTTTGTTTAAATATACTTAAGTTATTACACATAAAAAATCACCTGATTCTGAGGGTTCATGTGGGAACTTTTTTCCAGGTTTGATTGATGTTTTTTTTTTTTTTTTAAATGGAATGACCCAATAATGGCAGTCTTTAAGCTGAGTTCTTGTCCTGTCTTTCTCTACATTTTCTTGTACTGCCCATTGCCAAGAATGTCATCAAAGATTAAATGTTTACACTCAAGTATGATTGCTCATGGTTAGGTGGTCATGACTTTCTGTTACTGTGTCCTCTGAACCAGAATTTATTAAAATGCACTTCTGTCTTCTCCTGTTGTAAACAGTGGCCAGTGCTACAAGCAGGAGGTTCTCACACCCATGTTGGAAAAACGCTCACACGACTCCGTCCTAGACTCCCTGCCCCACACGGTGACTCTTATCTCGATGCCTTCTGCAGCCAATGGGAAGAGAGGCCTCTCTGTGTCAGTGCTGAGGGATGTCAATGGCTCAGCTAGTGTTCAGGTCAAAGAGTAAGTGGGACCTTGTTGTGTGTCACTCCGTGCCTATCTTTGCTGGTCTGTGGGAACAGCATGAGTAACGCGTTACGTAAGGACTGATTATAGGGTGACTAATTACAGGTGTGTGTAAATAAGCCACTGAAAGGAAAAGTAGTTATTGACAGATTAATATTATATACGAGTGTGTTTTAGTTTTGAGTCCTGTGTGTGTGTGTGTGTGTGGGTGGTTTTTTTTTTTTTAAATCAGTACATTTATTTTAGAGTGCTACCACTAATTTATTCATGCTGCTACTTTTTTTTCAGGGTCAGAGGGATGCTTATTAGTCCAGAAGTTCGAAATGCCATCCATGTTGGAGACCGGATTCTGGAGATCAATGGCCTTCCTGTGGCGACTTTGATGGAGCAGGAGGTGGGCTTGCATATTACCTCTGATACTTATGGAGTGATACGTGAAATCATTCAACCGAGACTAATTCATTTCCTCATTCATGTGATTCCTTGAGTGCACTTTAGCATAGCAATGCTGTTTGACAATCGCTGCACATTTGATTTTTGACATTCTTCCCATTCCTCATTCATTTATTCATACTTAAGCTGGGAGAGAAAGGTATGTGGAATGAATGTACTTACAGGCTAATTCCCATGATCTCAGGGCTGCACCATGAAATTCAAACACACTCATCATTGTCTTGTTTTTGAGTGGATGACTCCTTTTTTGATATTTTCATTTTCTCAAAGATTTGTTCCTTTCGAACATCAAAGTGGAATTCCACCAGATAAATCTGATACAGTCCATTTTGTGCTTTTAGTCCTATTTTTTTAAATAATAAAAAAAATGCATAAATGAAAACAAATATACAATAAAAGGAAATTCATGGCATTGCCCAACATGAAATAACAGACATCATCATGATCTCATCTTTTAGCAAGTTACCATTTTGAGTAGTTTAATGTTGGATGAATACACTAACTCACAGAGTTTACTCTCCTCCAAAAGTGTTTGATCAGAGAGGCCAGTGAGGTCCTTTTATCTTTGCTGTAGACTGAAAACATTTGGGTTTGACATAAAAAATAAAAAAAATCAGTATGAGACAAAAGTTCAACATCTCAGCTTTTATTTCCAGGTATTTAATCTGGATCTAATACACAGTTCAGAAGATCGCACCTTTTGCCTGAACCCACACATTTTTTTATGAGTAAAAGTATTGGAACAGATAAACTTAAAATAGATTAAAGTGAGTAAGACTTAATATTTAGTTGCAAATCCTTTGCTTGCAATAACTGCATCAAACCTGTGACCCACTGACATCACTAAACTTTTGCATTCTTCTTTTGTGATGCTTTTTCAGGCTCTCACCGCAGCCTCTTTCAATTGTTTGTTTTGGGGGGTTAATCCCTTCAGTCTCCTCTTTAGCAGGTTAAATGCTCTATAGAGTTTGGCCTAGTCAGTCTCCAGACTTGGTCTAAAACCTTGCACTTCCTGCCCCTGATGTACTCATTTGTAGTTTTGGCAGTGTTTTGGGTCATTATCTTGCTACATGATGAATGAGCTTGCATTCAGTTTGGTTTCATCTTTCTTTAAATTGACAGACAAAATGTTTCTGTAGACTTCTGAGCTTATTGCACTGCTGCCATCATGCATGACTTGATCAATGAGCCCGTCCCAGAAGAAGCAATGTAAGCCCAAGCCATGACACTACTGCCACTGTTTCACAGATGAGCTTGTATGTTTGGAATCACGAGAAGATCCTTTCTTCCTCCAAACTTTAGCCTTTCCATCACATTGGTAAAGGTTCATCTTTGTCTCATCAGTCCATTAAACTTTGTGCCAGAATTTCTGAGGCTTGTCTCTGAATTTCTAGGCAAATTCCAGTGTGGCCTTCCTGTTCTTGCTAATTAGTGGTTTGCATCTTCCAGTGAAGCCTCTGTACTTTTGTTCATGAAGTCTTCTGCGAACAGTAGATTGTGATCCTTTCACCTCTGTCCTCTGGAGGTTGTTGCTGATGTTACTAACAGTTGTTTTATGGTCTTTCTTTACAGCACTTACAATGTTTCTGTCATCAACTGCAGTTGTTTTCCTTGGTCTACCTGTTCAACATCTGTTACTTAGAACACCAGAGGCGACTTTCTTCTTCAGGACATTCCAAATAATTGTACTGGTTATGGCCAATGTTTGTGCAATGGCTCTGATTGATTTCCCATCTTCGCTCAGCTTCACAATTTCTTGATTCTTACCCATAGACAGCTCTCTGGTTTTCATGTTGATTGCCCCTCTAACTACAAATGCACAGTCTGCACTGCAGGTAAAACCCAAATTTGAAACTGAGTGTAGACATTAAGGACTATTTATTTGAATAATCAATGTAACAGGACACACCTTGGCAACAAACACACCCGCCAAGCACGTGTTCCAGTACTCTTGCTCACATGCAAAATGGATGGGTTCAGACAAAAGGTGCTATCTTCTGAATTGTGCATGGGATCCAGATGTAAATACTTGGAAATAAAAACTGAGATGTTGATTGTCTCTCATATTGATTTTTTTTTTTTTTTTTTAAATGTCAAACCAAAATGTTTTCAGTCTACAGCAAACATAAAGGGATTGGTCTCACTGTTCCAATACTTTAGGAGGGGAGTGTAACTTTAAGGTTCTTCAGAGTACTTTACTTGTACCTGACTCATTAGCTGGAAATCTTTACTAGTCAAACTTTGCGGTGATAAAGGATGCTTCTGTAACATTGCATCAACTGGATCTTTTTTTCCTTTCCTCTAAAACAGAGCACATGGTGCTCAACATTTGGACAGCAGTTACATGTAAACTTAAGCATATCTAAGCACTACAATCCCAGAAACTTAATCACTCTGTCAGCATGCACGTCACAGTAGCTGCAATTGTGTGCTGGGAGTGTTACTGCTTACACACAAAGGTTACTTACTTCCTACAGCACTGGACTTGCGTCACCCACACGGTTCTTAAAGGAAAGGGCTGAGCCAGTAACAAGACTATGACTACACCTCATATTATACCACACGTTGTCATTTGGATAAACAAATGCCCAACTCAAAGACTTGGAGTTAAATCAGGCATAATTTATGTTTTTATTTATTTAATTTTACAATGTTGTTTCACAGGTTTTTTTGTTTGTTTTCCTCGTTGCATTTGCTGCAATCAAGTTACCCTTAGATGCACAGCAAATATAGTTTACAATAAGTATTTGTTGGATTTATTGTTAAAAATCCTGGAAAAGATGTGATCATGGAAAATCCCATAAATCTAGTTCAAATTTTTCCTCAGGTGGACGATCTCATCCACCGTACCAGTCACACGCTGCAGCTTCTAATAGAGTATGACCCAGTGAGGCAGCGTTTGGACCGGCTAAGACTGGAATCTCCAGGGAACCGACTAGGGGTCCCAGCCACCTCCCGCATGCGCATGTCTTCACCATCTGACACGGTCCTGGAGAGAACAGATGTGGTTGACGATGGCACGCTGAAAAGAAGATCTTTGAGGTATCTTCAAGCAGCCAAAAAACATACAGCTCGCTTATTTTGGGGTGTATAATGTAAAAGAGAGGTAGTATTTGCAGTATTTGTGATTGAGCCATATTGTGTTTGTTTCAGGCGCAGTAATAGTATATGCAAGTCACCGGGGCCATATTCTCCTAAGGACCCACCATTTATTACGCGAGACATCGGGCGCTCTGAGTCCTTGAGATCCTCCGCTAGCTGCTCTCATCGCATTTTTCGGCCATGTGACCTCATACACGGCGAGATCTTAGGGAAAGGATTTTTTGGACAGGCCATCAAGGTCAGTCTCTAGCTTCCACCAGCTTTTACAGCATGCTGTTTACTACTGCTATTCAGCATGTTTTTTGGGCTTCATGTAATTCATATGTTTCTTCTGTTGCAGGTGACTCATAAAGCCACAGGAGAGGTGATGGTGATGAAAGAGCTGATCCGCTGCGATGAGGAGACCCAGAAAACCTTCCTTAAAGAGGTTGGTAATCTGCAGCAGGAGCCTTTGATTTGTCACAAAGCAGAGTCCACCGTTTCTGTGTGGAGCTAAATCTTTGTTGTTGTTGCCAGAATCTTGTGGAAGCCTAGTATAAATCAATTTGGGATCATCTGCTTATAATAATCTGAACCTTTTTTCTTTCACGTCTGCTTTTCAGGTCAAAGTAATGCGAAGCCTTGACCATCCCAATGTTTTGAAGTTTATCGGTGTCCTGTACAAAGACAAGAGGCTCAATTTGATAACTGAGTTTATTGAGGGAGGCACACTGAAGGATTTCATCAGAGACATGGTGAGTTAAAATAGCTGTAAAATCTCTTCCGCTCATCCTCCACAGTGGAGCACAAAAACTCTTCAGTGGCCAAAGAGAGAGCATTTTTTTAGCTCAAGAGTTATGTAGGGAGGGGGTGACCTGGAGTAAACTCTGCACTGATACAGGACTCTGGACACTATAATTGGCTGGGTGTGTGTCAACTGACTGACACACGTGGAGTGAGAAAAGTTATAGAAAGTGTTCCCAGGTGAAACTTGAAGAGTTGCGCCCTCCACCCCCCACCGCCACCACCAACTATTCAGCACACACCCCGTTGAGGAGAGGGAGAGTGTTTTGTCCCTAATGATACTTAAACATGTGGGGGAGGACCGTTTTAGATTTTGTTTATTTCGTAAAGGTTTAATTTTGTTTAACATTTCTGTCTCCTACTTGGTGCAAAATCATTATATTTAACGCTGTTATGGCCTCTGAGAGGGCTTCTGTTTATGTATTTTTTTTTTTCTTTTTCGTCTAACTAACAGGACCCATTTCCATGGGATCAGAGGGTGAGCTTTGCAAAGGGTATCGCTTCTGGCATGGTAAGTTGGCCTCATACAAAGAAATAACTAGCCGCTACTTTCACATGATTGCATGTGACAAGAGTGCACGTCTGTCACACATTCTGTGGGGATAAAGGGCCACAAACGAACCTGAGATAAATCTAATGAATTCAAAGAAACAATTAAGAAGAAGAACTAGAAGCAGTACGTGACAAAATGTTTATTGAAAGCTATTTTCGGATGCTCCTTTCTTCACAAGGGGTCACCACAGCTCCGCATATTTGGTTTGGCAGATTTTTCACGGGATCAAACCGGCGCTGGTCTTTCACTTTTAGGCGAATTGGTGTAGCGCTACATTATGAAGCCACTGTTTAATAAAATGTTTATCATTCAAATAAGATAATGTGCTGTAGCTCACCCTCACGCAACCTTTTTAATCATGTTGAGCTTTAACGAGACCTTCATTTAGAAGATTTGGGCAGATGATTAAATTTACTTGTGATTTTTCTTTCTTTTTTTTCCTTAACCCAACTTTCCCCTTTTTATTTTAGGCTTATCTTCACTCGATGAACATCATCCACAGAGACCTAAATTCTCACAACTGTCTGGTTAAACTGGTATGTGGTATTTCATATCAGAAGCAGATAAACATGATAAAATGTGAACAGTTAGAAAAAGGGGGTTTTATTTCAAGAATGAGCAAAAGCACCATTTGTAAGACTTTTTTTTTTAAGATAAATTAAAACTTTTTAAAAACAAATTTGTTTTATTTTAGCAGACCCCAACAGACAGACCAAAAAGCATTAAACATAGTTGTGATGTCTTTGCATTATATGGCTTTATAAACCCTGTGTTCTTCTGTCATGGGTAATGAGAAAAGTAAAACCTCACATGTAATCTTTCAACAGGACAACACCGTAGTCGTTGCTGATTTTGGACTGTCCCGACTTGTAGTAGAAGAGAAAGTGAAACCTCCACCTGAAAAACCTACCACTAAGAAGCGGTTTAGACGGATTGATCGAAAGAAGCGGTACACAGTTGTGGGAAACCCTTACTGGATGGCTCCAGAGATGCTAAATGGTGAGCTTCACTTCAAAAAAAAAAAGGGGGGGGAAGTAACAGCAGCTTGATGTGTACCTGTTTTGTAAGTAAATGTATTTATCTGTTATTTCAGGTAAACGTTACGATGAGAAAGTGGACATTTTCTCCTTTGGAATTGTTCTCTGTGAGGTAAGATGCTGATTTTTACTCAGTATTTAGTCTGTTTTAGGGAAACAATAATAGTAGTTTTCAAAACATTTTCTCCTCCTGGCTGCATTAGCGTGCAGATCATGAATTCAGTAGCCTGATTAAAATAATGGCATAACAAGCAAATTCTGGGGCCACATGACCTGAAATGCAATAAAATGTTTTAAATTTAACACCGGAGTATTTATCTGTTTAATGGATTGAGGATTGTTTATCCTCCTCATTGTGATTCAGATCATTGGACAAGTCTATGCAGACCCCGAGTGCCTCCCCAGGACTTTGGACTTTGGCCTAAATGTTGGCAAGTTTGTGGAGAAGTTTCTCCCCGAAGACTGCCCAACAGCTTTCTTTCCACTGGCTGTAGCCTGCTGTGACCTAACACCAGACAACCGGTGAGCTGCCGCTGCTGCTGTTGTAATGGGTTACAGGTTTCAGTTAACTTATTATGAAAAGTTAATGTTCTGCAGAGTTGCTGACTGGTAGGGTAAAAATCTTTTTAATAACCTGAAAAAGTCAAGCGACACGGCCATGTGAGAGCTGTATCTGCCTTCACTTGAGACGGCATCCAGCCATTAACTGAAACTGGCTGTAGAAGGAGTGAAACAAAAACCCTTTCAGATGCCATCTCAACCTGCTTTCAGAGGGACACGCCTCTGCTACCAGATTGCTTCCTCATGTTTTCTCTCGACCTTGTCCAGCTGGTTTTTAACCCCCGAACCCCTCTCTGTACCCTCATTGACTGTGCCCTTTTCTCCTTTTTCTCAGTCCACCTTTCCAGAAGCTTGAGGACTGGTTTGCAGCTCTCTCCCTCAATCAGGAGCTGGGAATCCCCCTGCCAGCCGAACTTGACGAGCTGCATCAGAATCTGAGTCGACTTCATTGGCCTAAAGATAGCTCTCCAACCCAGAGCTCCAATCAGTCATTAAGCCCAGTTGCAGCCTCTCCAGATAGCTCGAGCATGACAGACAGTGGCACCTAGGACTTCTTCTTATTCTGTCTGTATTTACTTTTGTGACACCTCTGACCTGCTGCACTGTGGATGAGTTAAAAGAGGAAAATTGTATTGAACCCGAGCCATATTAAACTGGATAACCTGAGGTAGCTGGACCAATCTGTGTTTGTGGGACTGTGTGAGTACCAGTGAACTGCAGTAAAAATGGAAAGACATTTCAAAATGACACGTTTATTAATTTCTCCCACGCCACTCATTACACAAAAGGTCGTTTTACTGTTTACTCCATACACAAGACAAATGTCCTCCCTGACAGAGGGAGAGCATCTTTCTAAGGTGGACGACTTTACGCTCCCATGTGACAAGAGTTTTCTTTTTTTCTTTTTTGTGTTTTGGCTCTGAAGTTGTTGTTGCTGTGTGTGGAATGCACAGATTAGTCCCCGCCCAAAAGAGGAGTCGCTTCACTTCAGCAGCAAAGAAAACAAAGATCCTTGACAGTCTAGCTCATTGGCACGCCTGAATAAACAGGGCAGGGCACGAAAAAAAACCAGGTGTGGCCTGGGGAAGAAATGAAAGCAGGAGCCACACTGCTGCTGAATAGCTTAATCGTGGTGAGAACTGGCACATGATGGCAAAGAAATGCTCAATTATGTTTCTTCTAAGCACCACTCATCTCATTTTTGACAACCATGGCTCTGTGTGCTTTTTGTTCTAATTGTCTTTAATAACGTTATCAAAACGATGAATGAACAGTTTCTATCAAAAAACAAGACAAAAGCTCTTTTGGAATTAAGAGCTGTTTATGATTTTCAAACAAAATCAAGCAAGAGCTGACTATAAAAAGAAAAAAAACTGGCTTTGTACAGGACTGGATGTTTTTTTCTTAACCAATGTATATAAGTATGTACATATTATACCACTAATTTGATGTCCTTTTTTATCTTTTTTTTTTTTTTTAATGGGACCTCTAGAGTTGTATATTTCAGACATTTCGTCAACAATGGACATTTTGGCCTTATTTTGCTATCATCATGCAGGGTACTGACAACCAGCTGTAACCACTATTATTTATATTACTGTAGTGTTTCATAAATAAACCTTCTGAAAGTTGCAATTTTAAGTGTCATTATTCAATTACGCATGACTAAAACAATTCACCACTCTGGTGTGGTGGTTAGCACTGTTGCCTCACAGCTGGAAGCTTCAAATCCGCCTTGGTCTGGGCCTTTCTGTGTGGAGTTTGCATGTTCTTCCGTGTTTGCATGGGTCCAAAGACATGCAGTTGCTGGGGTTAGGTTGATTGGTAATTCTAAATTGCCCATAGGTGTGAATGTGAGTGTGAATAGTTGTCTGTCGCTCTGTGTTAGCCCCGTGACAGGCTGGCGACCTGTACAGGGTGTACCCTGCCTTTTGCCCTATGCAAGATAAGCTGGGATAGGCTCCAGAGCAAACCTTCTTGTGACTGCACATGTGGATGTGCCATCCTGGAGGAGATGGACTACCTGTGCAACCTGAATTGGCTGCAGGTACCATTTCATGCTATCAGAACACTAACAACAAGCAAAACTTGAAAAAATAAGTCAGAAGGGATAGGGAGAGCACGATGGTCTTTGGACATTACAACACAGAACTCCATCTTTTACCTTTTGCCACCAAACTTTAAAACTCCTCCCTATAACACCTAGATTATTTTCATTTGCAGTCTTATATAATACTGCACATATTTAACATATTGCATCTTGAATGAAGTGCCTTATTTTTTATATTTAAATTTTAATTGAGCATCTATAACAAAGCACCCCACCCATTGTATTTAAGAACTGCCAGCAGAGGGAGCTGGTGCAAAAATTTCCTACTGCGAAGAAACCAGCATTCCTGCTCTATCGTAGTCTTAGTGGGGGGGGGGGGATTCCTTATTGCAATAAATGAGAAATAATATACTGACTCCAACACACCTTAACTGTTTTATGTTTTATTTCAGTCTCTGTAGTGAAAAACAGCATTGATACAAATACAAGTTTTAAATCAAAATGCTGAAGAAGAGTATTTTGGATGCAATGCTACTATAAACACAATGATCGCAACCAGCACACAGACTCTTAAAATAACGGAAAAGCAGTAACCAAAGATTACCAGTGATACGGATCCAGCAATAATGACAAAACAAGATCCTCTGGAGTGATTGGATGTGTAGCCTCTTGGTTCGTTAGAGTATTGCTGGAAGACAGAGGAAAACCTTGTTGAGATTAAACACTGGCATGTTGAATGACCCTAATTTTGTAAAAGACATGACTACAGATCTAAATATGTATCTACAGGATAACAACAATGGAGAGACAAACCCCAGTATCGTATGGGATGCAGCTAAAGCTGTCCTTAGGGGGAAGATAAACGCTAGGTAAACGATGCTTAAAAAGAAAAAGGCACAAGACCTGCTTCAATTACAGGATAGATTAAAGGCTCTGGAACAGTCACATTTAGGGAATAAAAATATTAATGTAATGCACCAAATTAGGCAAACTAAGCAGGAAATAGACAAAATATTAGGCGAAGAAGTAGAAAAAAATATACGGTACATGAGACAGAGATATTACGGAGAACAGGACCGAAAGCAAGTCCTAGCATGGCGGACTAGAAGAAAACAACAAGCCGAAAATACCTTATATAAAATATTAGACCCCACTAATAATAAATTGGAAACTGATCTGGATAAAATCCAAAAGATATTTGAAACATATTACAAATTCTTATACAGCCAAACTATGCATGTTTATAAAAATGAGATAACCGATTTTTTTTTGAGTTCACTAGATCTGCCTTCAATTGGAAGTTATTAATCTGCACAAAGGAAGAAGGCTACTGTGAGATGCTAGAGGCTAGAGCCTCAAACTGTGATGACCAGACACTCTTTCATGCACTGTGGCGCTGCTAAGTACAGCCCAGGGACTGCAGCCCAGGATGATGATAAATGGCTCATGTGTATATGTTAGAGAGAAAAGAGTGGCAGAGGAGGAATTGTGTAAATGTTAGTCCCCAAAATAGTCAGCAATAC
>JAMQGT020010310.1:0-19243 GCA_024447675.2 Pterophyllum scalare | reverse complement strand
AAGTTACAGCTGCTGGTGTTGTGCCAAAAAGTGATTGTCTGCCATAAACTGATCCAGATGTTTCTGTGTGCTTTTACTGTATGTGTAATGTCTTTGCTTATATTGGTAAACAGAGTGCAGTCAGCCTGATTTATGAAGGGCTTATATATAAAATGAAGAAATAACCTGTTTTTCAACAATCTTTAGGAGTCTGTGTTATTGTACCTACATTATAATCAATCCAGTGCTTTTTGGCCACTTCAAATATCTTTATAGAACTGTGATGGTATATTTGTGATGATTTCTGCAGCCTTCCGAGCCAGATTTCTGTTGAAAAAAGACATTTTTATTGTCAATGACAGTTTTTACCTTGATGAAAAAACTAATACATAATAATACTAATAATACCTGCATTAGCTGCAGCTCTGCTTCACCACCTGGTGGAACTCGCTCTGGAAGTCTGACGGTGCCGTGACGTGAAATATTTCTTCAGCTTTGACGTAGTGTTTTTGAAGCTAGATAGCACTTTGATATTGTCATCTTTAGCTGACACAAACTCACAATCATTCCTGTATTTCCAGCTAGAAAACGCTCATCTCTCTCCTCCCTCCATTGTTTACCTTTGTGTCGTTGTGCGTTATTATTGTCCTCATGTTGAAAACGGGACTTAATTGTCGCATCGGCCAGACGTCACTCCCCGAGAGGAAGAAGAAAGCAAAAATATATCTTTGTACTGAGGAAAATGACAAAAGTAACGCACGGTGACTAAGATAAGTAACTTTAATCTGATTACTGGACTGAAAATAGTAACGCGTTAGATTACTCATTACCGAGAAAAAGTAGTCAGATTAGAGTAATGCGTTACTGACAACACTGGATGTAAACTTCTGGCCACAACTGTATGTCCTGTGACTTTGCAGGAGCTCTCCTGTGTGTGGCATGGCATTTGTTCTACTGTCAGTGTGTTTGTTTACAGATTCCTAAGTGAAATGCATAATGAGTGAAGCACTAAAAATAAAAATAGCAAGGGGATAAGTTTAGATGCCATTTTATTACATTCATACATTTTAAACAACATCATCATGGCTCTAATGTTAAGATATTCACAGCCTGCAACCACAATGGCAAACATGAGGTAGATCAACCAGGCACCAAGGCTACCACTGTGCTGCACATGGTTATCAAACACATTTTCAGTTAAGATTGTGGGAGCAAGTTGCATATTAAGTACTGAACATTAAATGTGGGGGTTAAAGGAACTTAACTGTTTTGTTAGTCTGGAAATAATTCTTTAAGCTGGCAACTTGTATAGTGCAAGTCCAACATTTACAAACCCCCAGTGACATTCAGCTGATCTAAGAATCATTCGTTTGTGTCTTGTGCAAAGCTTTCATGAACAGTTTTGAAGAGAACACACTCCCTTGGCCTAAGTGAACTTAGGTTGCAATCAAATAATACACTTCGACATGATTATCAGTCCCAAATGCTTTTCAAATAAATTAAAAAAAAATAATCCTTACGGACCCAATTCTCATTTTCAATTAAAAAACAAAACAAAACGGAATAAAAGACATATAGTAAAAGACAAATCTAGGTAGATTCTTCCTGCCTTTGCAACATCAACATGTCGAAAGACATGACCAAAATATACTGGCAAACATTACACAACACTAAAAACCATCAGTAACCCTCAGTGGGTAAGGGGGTGACAGAATATATTAATAATGTAAACAAAGCTTTAAACAGTA
Source organism: Pterophyllum scalare (assembly GCA_024447675.2). Lineage (NCBI taxonomy): Eukaryota > Metazoa > Chordata > Actinopteri > Cichliformes > Cichlidae > Pterophyllum > Pterophyllum scalare. The sequence continues at coordinate 17,516 of JAMQGT020010310.1, read as the reverse complement.
CAGTAGTCCAAAATCCAATTATTTCATCTCTCTATACACAGAGACAAACAACATTCCTCCTACTCACAGTTAAGATTTCTTCATTCTCATTGGTCCAAAAAATAAAATCAAATAAAATAAATGAGCAACTTGAGCAGAGACTGTTGAAACATCGCTTAAGGCATATTCTTTGGACAACCATGTGCAGAAACTTATAAAAACATTCATCCTTCAAGTATATGAATAAACCCGGTTCTTACCCTTTATTTCAAGGGTCGAAACTGGGTTGAGCAATGTGGAGGGGAGCAAATATCTTCAACAAAACAATCAACGTCACAATATTAAAGCAGGAGGTGACATCTCAGGCACGCTCAGTAGCAGGACAGTTGGCAGTGAGGGAGCTTGCTTGGTACACTTCATTGATTATGTAAAAAAAAAATACTGTCAGAATATACATCTAAGTAGACTGATTGGCATCCACATTAACAGGTAAGATACAAAAACCAAAAAAACCAAAAATAAACAGTGGCAAGTTATCTAAAGCTGCGTCCACAAAGGAAACAATTCACTCATTGAACATCAGAGATTCTTCTGGTTAGGGTTACCTAGGTAACCCTCTAGTGTATAAGAACACAGTATGTCAATCAGCTGTAACCTGTGCCTTCAAAGTTGAGAAAAGTTTAACTTGGCACCCCTCCCATCCCTATTTGCTGCCACCAGAAGTTATTCTGCCTATCATCGCAGAATGCCATTCACTTTCTTTGATGGGCTCTGGGTGCTGTGGAAGTGATGTGAGACCACAGAAAGTGACTACAGGTGGGGGAAAAAATGGTGGTGATGCTAAATGGGTGGATCCCGAGATAAACTTTTCTCAACTTGGAAAGGAGCAACTGCCAGTGAGAGTGCAGAATACTGCTGATTGATGTAGGACCTGGCAGTAAATGCATACATTAAGAGGGTTACGTAGGGAACCGAAGCCTGGAATATCTGGCAGCAAAGTCGCTTCCTGAGTGGATGCAGTTTAAGGGTTTTTAAAAAACAAACAAACAAAAAAAAAACCTCAACATCTACAGACCAACTTCACAGATTTATATTGAAACAAAAAAGGAAAATACTAAAGACACAACTTGTGCGTCCACTTAGTTGAGATTATTTCGGATAAATTCACATGAAATGTAGTCATGTGACAACTAAAGCCGACTCACCGACTTCTTGTTGGAAAGATTATCAATCCCACATGACTAATTCAGAACCACAAGAGAAAAGGATATTACAGGTTTACTGAATTAAATCAAACATTGGCTTATTGTTCCACTCCCACGGGTTTCAGCGCAGGTACTTCTGATGATGGAAATCCAGTAAAGACCAAACTCTTGCGTACATCTTTGCCAAATTACGAGGAGACATTTTATAGTAAATGAGCTTTATGGAGTTTGAGAAAAAAACTGAAGCAAAGGGAAGAGAAAAAGTGCAGCTAAGGATGTCTTTGGTGCTAACAAAAGTTGTTTTCACACAGATGCACACTAACAGACACATTACGAAGCGCAAATGAATGTGAAAACGCAAATGTTAAATGGCCTTAATCCTGCCAAGTCCCTGCTGAAATGCGATATTTGATTGTGCTATTGTGAGAATTGTAAAGGTAACGTGAAGCAGCCTCCCCTCTGACCTCCCTTTAGAAATCCTGAGATAAACACGTACATCCAGGACTGGACAAAGTGGACTCAAAATACATTCTTCAAATAGTCACATTATCCATCAAAAGTTCAAAGAACTACAACAAAAACAAATGAAGTTCAGTTTCAGCTGTGCGTCCCCCCCCTCTCTCAGCAAAGTCTTTTTCACTACAACACAAGCTCAAGTGAAGACAAGCTGAGAAGCAAGCGAGAGTTAAAAACATTCACTGACCCTCTTTAGAGCCAGGTGCGATGCGCTGTGGTAGCACTGATGTAAGGAAAGGCGCATCAGGTGGGCGTGTGTCCTCGGACCTTGTGTTCCAGCATTTCCCTGCTGATCTGTCATTGGTCTGATAAGAGTTTTAATTGCAGGATGGTCTGGAGTCAAATCTAAATTCTGATTGTATTTCTTCAGGAGCGCTGTAGACCAGAGCAGGTTTAAACGTGGCGGCCGGTCAAAAAGTAGAGGGGCCGATCCTCGCTGCAGTTTGCCGTCTGAAACTCATCCCGCAGGCGAAACTGCCACTCATCCTCCAGCTCCAGTCGGGCGATGGTCTGACGCAGGGAGCTTCGGTCCTGACAGATCACACAGAGGGTGGCACCTGCAGATGCAATCATTATCAAAAGTTAGACAATATCAATATAAAGCATAAACACGGTGGTTTGACCTTCATTCACAGCAACTTCTCTCCTTTAAGCCTCGAGACTTTAAAAATCTATCACATCTATCTACATTCACACTGCAGCCTTAAGTGACCCGATTCCGATTTTTTTTGCGTGTTTGTTCACATTTCCAAATATATGCGACTTGTATGTGATCTGTGTGTGAACTGCAAACAAACCTACAAGTGTCCCGCTTGCGCAGTAGAAGACGCAATAACGTCACACGCAGCGAGCCTGCTCAATGTTTGTGGAAGTAAGTTTGTTTTTCTTCCTGTTTCCACATAGCAGGACGCAGAATAGTGACGTTTGTCGAGTATCAATGACGTGCGGTTTGGATGAATGCGGCCTGGCTGTACAGACACAGGTTGCATTTGAAAAGATCGGATACGTTTTGGATTTAGGACCACATATCCAAGTGGCCTGGGTCGCATTAGAGAGAAAGAAAAAAAAAAAAATCGGATCTGTGTTATTCAGTCTGTCATGAAAAGATCAGATACAGGTCACATAAGGGAGAAAGAAAAAAAAAGAAAAAAAAAATCAGATTTGGGTAACTTCAGGCTGCAGTGTGAATGTAGCCTAAGACCCCAAAGACCGGTCAGTGGGCCCTTGCAGCCTCTGGGAAAAAAAGTCAATTTCCCGAAAGGTTGGCAAGTGGTTCCTGGCTGAAATCAGTCGCAAAAAGGCTGCTCCATCAGATTTCTTTGGTTGCTGACATATTGTTGCAGTCGGCGATACTTTGCATCACAGGCACCGACTCGGATGCGAAAACTGGCTAACCACCTAGCGGGAGTAAAATTCAGAAAAGTGCAACATAAACTGGAAATGGAGACTATTGGCCTTCAAAGTAAAAACTGTGCCTCACCACCAAAACAAACACGTTTCAGAAGGCAAAACTTTTACTTTGAAGGTAAATGATTTTTGTTTCCTGTTTGGGTTGACCTCATCACAGTTTTGCAACCATTTAGCAAGTAGTTGGCAAGTGTTTACTACAGATGTCTGCAGCAGCCTGCTTTGGTGAGCTCTTTGTGACAAATTTCACCTAGCAACAGCACGCAATTTTCAGTAACCACTCGCCAGCAGGTTAGAGAATATGCATTTTTCCCTAGCGACCAGTGGCTGCCAGGCTCCAGGCCTGTATGACCAGGGCCTAAGCTGCTGTAACCAGAAACAGACTCATTTTGTTGGTAGACCCAAACCCTGCCAATGCCCTTTGAACATGTGGAAGTTTTTATTTTGACAGCACAGGGGAGGGTGGGGTGGGGGGAGTGAAAATCTGACACAACAACCTGATCGTGTGTGGGCTCCTGCTTGGAAAATATGACCAAGAAAGCATCCTGATTGCTTCCTTTAACTACAAGATTGTTGACATACCTTTGAGGAAGCGGAACTTCTTGAGGAGTCCAGAAACAACGAAGGAGTCACAGAGGTAAAGTATCAGGCCACTGAACACCAGCCCCTCATGGTTCAGGTTGGTGGAGTGTGGACGAGAGTTGACGTAGCACACAGAAATCTGCGACAACAGATGAGATAAACTTCATTAGTTAAAGTCCAGCAAAGTGAGGCGATCATTAAGTGCTCATCTTTTAAATTCAAACTAAGCGAAAGAAAATATTACAATCCCTTGACAGTTCCTGCTGGGAGCTACTCAAGATGTTTGTTCAAGCAAATTTATAGTTGCTTTGTGTGTGGGGGAATATAATAAATAAAATTTTTAAAAATTGCCTAGGAGTGTAAAAAAGGGGAAAAGAGTGTGCAGAGAGACTGTCATCACTGCCTATGCACAAATGTACAGTATACACATTTTTTCCCCACTATCTGCACGTGCATATATGTGCAGGTCAGAATGTTCTAAGAAAAACAGATGGGAAATTAATGCAACACGCTTCTCTGTGGGTTTAAAAAAATATTTTATACATACACACACAAAATACAGGTGGTCATAAAATTAGAATATCATAAAAAAGTTGATTTATTTCAGTAATTCCATTCAAAAAGTGAAACTTGTATATTATATTCATTCATTACACACAGACTGATATATTTCAAATGTTTGTTTCTTTTAATTTTGATGATTAGAACTGACAACTAATGAAAACCCCAAATTCAGTATCTCAGAAAATTAGATTACTTCAGACCAATACAAAAAAATTTTTTTTTTAGAAATGTTGGGCAACTGAAAAGTATGAACATGAAAAGTATGAGCATGTACAACACTCAATGCTTAGTTGGGGCTCCTTTTGCCTGGATTACTGCAGCAATGCGGCGTGGCATGGAGTCCATCAGTCTGTGGCACTGCTCAGGTGTTATGAGAGCCCAGGTTGCTCTGATAGTGGCCTTCAGCTCTTCTGAGTTGTTGGGTCTGGCTTATCGCATCTTCCTCTTCACAATAGCCCATAGACTTTCTATGGGGTTAAGGTCAGGCGAGTTTGCTGGCCAATTAAGAACAGGTCCTTAAAGCAGGTACTGGTAGCTTTGGCACTGTGTCCAGGTACCAAGTCCTGTTGGAAAATGAAATCTGCATCTCCATAAAGTTGGTCAGCAGCAGGAAGCATGAAGTGCTCTAAAACTTCTTGGTAGATGGCTGTGTTGACCTTGGACCTCAGAAAACACAGTGGACCAACACCAGCAGATGACATGGCACCCCAAACCATCACTGACTGTGGAAAGTTTACACTGGACCTCAAGCAACGTGGATTCTGTGCCTCTCCTCTCTTCCTCCAGACTCTGGGACCTTGATTTCCAAAGGAAATGCCAAATTGACTTTGATCAGGGAACATAACTTTGGAGCACTCAGCATCAGTCCAGTCCTTTTTGTCTTTAGCCCAGGCGAGACGCTTCTGACGCCGTCTCTTGTTGAACTTTAGTGTCTTGCCCTCCTTGTGCAAGGTGTCAATGGTCGTCTTTTGGACAACTGTCAAGTCAGCAGTCTTCCCCGTGATTGTGTAGCCTACAGAACTAGACTGAGAGACCATTTAAAGGCCTTTGCAGTTGCTTGGAGTTAATTAGCTGATTGGAGTGTGGCACCAGGTGTCTTCAATATTGAAACTTTTCACAATATTCTAATTTTCTGAGATACTGAATTTGGGGTTTTCATTAGTTGTCAGTTATAATTATCACAATTAAACGAAATAAACATTTGAAATATATCAGTCTGTATGTAATGAATTCACTTTTTGAATGGAATTACTGAAATAAATCAACTTTTTCATGATATTCTAATTTTATGACCAGCACCTGTATGTGTGTGTGTGAGTGATAAAGTCATGGAGAGGGTTTCTCTCAGTTTGTATACTTTAGAAATTTCCCCAAACCAGAAGTAGGATCTTAAAAAGTGTATAATTCAGCATATCAGACAGAGAAGTACTTGACTTCTACCCAAAATATGTCTAAATGGTGACCTGGTATTTGAGTCTTCGCCTAGGTTTAAAATAAGGGGATTATTCTAATGTTCCTGCTTTCAACTGTAAACTCTTGGGAGCCCTTACCTCCGGGCTGAGGTTGAGGTAGCTGTCAATGGACAGAACTGGGTTGTCTCTGTTCTTAACAGCCTTTGGAAATAGCCTGTGACTGCAGCTCTGGAGGAACCTTTCCAGAAGGAACTGGGCCGGGGCGTCGAGGAGGGTCTGTTCGCTGTCTGGGGCACAAACATACTGCGATGGGCCGATTAAAGCCGGGTTTTCCATTTCCTGGGGAGATAAGTGAGCAGTTTCATGTTAACTGGTGTCCCACACAAAAAGGTAAAAACATAAAGCAATGAATCTGAGTTTTATCACCTGAACACCCACCATGAGTTTAGGTTTGACCAGGAACTCTTTGTTTGTTCCCCCAACTGGAATGTGTTTTTTCATCAGGCAGAAGTTGTTGAAGCGGCATAGCAACAACCCACTGCTGTTAACCCTTAGATTAAAGTCCACCTCCTCACAGCCATACCCTGCACAGAACAGAAATGTCAAATAATGATGATCATGCGCACATCAGACCAAGTGACTAACATGGCCCTCTGCCAGCTTACCGATTAAGGTCATACTGGACATTCTGTGTCAGGTCCACATTAAGCATGACAAAGTCATGGAGGTGACACCGACTGAAGGGGCTGCTGGGAGACCTGCGAGCCAAGTTGCTGCTCCATTTGTGTGTGCCGCACATGGCATACTGGGAGATTTTAGGTGTGTTCTCCATATGCTGCAGGACTGTTTTCAGAGACACGTTGCTGACACCTGAGCTTCCATCTGCTGTCTCACTAAGAAACCAAGAAGGGAGGGCAGGATGAGACATCTCAGTTTAAAATGGTCTCCGCACACATTTTGAACATTTCTAGCAAAAAATAAAATAATGCTACCAATTTTTGGGTTAACTGTAGCAACAAAATCCTCTCTGAAAATTTTATACATGAGAAGCGGTTACTACCTTCCTTCTGCTGACTCGTGGGCGTTCCACAGCACACAGGAGTCGTCCATCATGACAATGAAAGGCCATACATCTTGCCTCCTGAAACCTTGCTCCTCCAGTCGGTTTCTCTCCAGCTCGAGGTTATGGTATGACAGTTCTTTGATCAAGAAGCGAGCAGCACCTTAAACAGACAGGATTATATTGGTTAAGTTCCCATTTAGACTGGATTAAAACTGTTATACCTTTAATGTCCTTTGATAAAACACGTTGCTGGAGAAGGTAACCTGTGCAAATCCCACGTAAAGGCTAAATTTGAATACAACTTGTATGCATTTCAAATTTACAAGTCTGACAGTTTTAAAAGGCTATGAGGTACACTCTTTTGGGTTGCTGCTTCTTCTTTTGGCAGCTCCCTTTAGGGGTCACCACAGCAGATCATTTGCCTCCATCTCACCCTATCCGCAGCATCCTCTTCAGTCAAAGCAACCCTTTGCGTGTCCTCCTACATCCATGAAGTGCTTCTGAAGTCTCTCTGCCTGGCAGCTCTATCTTCAACATCTTTTGTCCAGTCTATCCACTATCCCTCCTCTTCACATGTCCAAACCATCTCAGCCTTGCCTCTCTAACTTTGTCTCCAAACCACTCAACCTGAGCTGTCCCTCTCATATACTCTATTTTTTCTAATCCTGTCCATGCTGGTCTCTCTCAGTAAAAATCTTAACATCTTCAACTCTAACAACTCCAGCTCTGCTTCCTGTCTTTCTTTTCCCCCCAGAGTCACGATCTCCAAACCATTCATCATAGCAGGTCTCACTACCATCTTGTAAACCTTTCCTTTTATACTCTCCTCATCTCCACTCACTCCACCCTGCCTGCACTCTCTTCTTCAGCTCTACACTCTGTGGGGCATTGCAGATAAAATATGTTCAGGTATTCAGCAGAGAAGTCTATCCTCATTAGAAAGCAGACACACTGATATAAAGGGTCACCTTAAATCTAATGCCATCCTCTTATCTGAGGGCAGTTTTGTTTAGTCACACTTATTTCAGAAAGTCCATGCACCTAATTGGCAGCTCTATAAATCAGATTATTTTACAGTAGATGCTTGACTATCTTGCATTGGCTGAGGCAACAGTTAACCTTTCACCTAGTATAAACAAAGTATTAAAAACAAGTAAAAAAAACAAAACAACAACAACAACAACAACATGAGCATGGTAGTTAATACACTGTAATGAATTGCTCATTATCAGAAGAATGATAAGCTATAAGGCGAAGAAGGCTGAACGACGCTATGTGGACTTTGACCACTAGTAGTGCTATGGAGAAATGCTTTTATAAGTGGGTCTCTATTTTATTGATTTTGCTCCTATGAGAACATGTGAGCAAAGTTCCTGCTGCTGATTTAAAGCTCTTCTACTGTTAAGCAGCTGCTGCCATGCAAATCTGGATAAAAGCACACCGGCAAGAAAAAAAGAACATAGAAAAAAAATTTATATTGACCTTGCAAGTGAAAGGAAATATTCTCAATGTATTTTGGTTAGGGTCAGAAAAATGTCATGTTTAAAACACAGAAACGGCTCGGTTCAGTTGAGCCTCTAAGCTGCTCACCAACTCCAGTGTTGTTGAACATGGCAGGCAAGACAAGCAAGATGTGGTTGGGCCAGTACTTCCTATAATGAGGCATCTCAAACTGTTTGACCACGAGGATGTGGAGATGAGTGGCGCCCTCTGTGGCATGGAAAATGTTGAGCAGGCCATGCTCTTGGCGTCCTGTGGTCGGGGTGAAGATCGGACTCTTCAGAAGGTCGAGGTCCTACAGGCAGACAAACACAGTTAAAGCAAAGTAAATATGTGACTCAGATAGGACAAACAGCGATTAGAAGGATTAATGCCTGACAGACACTCCCGTTTTGAGCAAACTAACCCTGTTGGTGACCAGAGGGAGACGCATGCTCTCCAGGTGGCTGCCCTGCTGACTGAAAACAAAGTGCGCCTCCTTAGACTTGGGAATGACAAACTGGAGCTGGACCTCCTCTCCCAGCATGGACGAGCAGAATGTGAAAGCATGAAAGGTGCACTCTGACAGCTACAAAACACACAGATACACACACACACACTATTAACACATGGGATATGCACATCTATTAAGTCTGCAGTAAAACAGAAGGTGTTAGCTGTGTATTCTACACTGCATCTCACCTGTGTGGCCAGGCCTGCTTCACAGTAGTGATGGCACTGCTCACAGTGATGAAAGGCATTGTGGGCAGCAAACCTAGTCAGACGTATTGACTTGGTCAGTCGTGGGGCTGGAGTTTGGCTCTCTTCATCTTGCTTACAATCTACATACGCATGAACGTACTTCAGTTAATTTTGCATTAACGCCTCAGAGTGGATGTGTTGTATGTTTTTCATATTTTTGCTGACCTTTAAAAAACTTTGGCATCTTGTCAGAGTAAACAGGGCTGGCTTTCCTAAATTTAGGATCTCGGAGGTTGGGGTCAAAGGGCAGCTTTCGGATCTCCTCAATGTCAGGCCACTGGGTACTTAGAGTTGTAACCTCTGAACTTTCTGCGGAGAGTGAGAACGATTTGTCACCAAATTAACAATCTCATATCTGGTGTGTTTAACAACATACAAGTGCCATTAAAAATAAATACAGTAGGTCCCTATGATCCTCACCTTCCTCCTCTTCATCCTCATCATACACATCTACCTCCAACAGTCTGATGAGCATACGAAACAGAATACGTAGAAACTGCAGATAGGCACCAGTTTTACCCACCTAGGGAAGGAAAACAAAGAATACCTGTAGTAATACAATGACATTTAAATCCAAGTAACAAATACAGTAAGTCACACATTTCCACTTTTGTCTTGCCTTTGGGTTTAAACTCTCTTTTTCTAGTTCTGCACATGTAAACAAACTAAAAAATATATATTTGTGATCCCAAATTACAAATTTGCCATTTTCCCATATTTACTAGTGGTTTTCATTTAGGTTTTAACCTTTTTTCAAGCTGTTTTCTCTTTTTTTCTTGGCAACAACAAGGCTGATAACTATGTGGAACTGGTTGAAGCCCTGCTGAAAAGCTATGGTGAGATGGGCTGCAGAATGTCCTTGAAGGTCCTCATCCTTCAAGGAGAATATGGGAGCATATTTGGAAAAACAAGGGGATTGTGTCCACCAAGATATGCAACTTTGAACACAGATGTCAGGGATCCTTTAATGAAACCATGATGGGAGACTACATTTGGGGGCTCATACATGGAAGTGATTTGCCGTATTCATGAAAAGTCAAGAAAAACTGTTCATTTTTAATTTAAAAAATTTGTTTCAGAAGTTTCAAAAATAAATCTTTGTGTCTCTGGAATTTATGTTTGCTGCTTTGTGTCCAAAAATAGTTTTAAAATTTTTATGAAATTCAACTATTTGGGGGCAAAAGAAAAAAAAATCATTCAAAAATCCACACAAGCAAGTTTGACGGGAATAATGGACATTTTCTATTTTGTTACAATACAGAGAGTTAAAAAAAAAAAAAAAAAAAAAAAAACTTGTCAAAGACAAACATTGTGTTACATTGTGTAATTAACTGCTTAGGAATATGGATGTCAAATAATAAAAACTGTACTTAAATATACTGCTCAAGTAACTCATTCTAATTTTAAAATCAAACCCTCACTTATACCATTTTTATCTCAATTCATGCTCTTCTTCTTTTCCTATCTGAAGATTTTCATTCACACATGCCTAAAAATTTTTTTTCCTGATTTGTTACCTGTGGGGGTCCACTGAGTAGCAAGCGTCGTGGATGTGGCACAGACGGTGCTTCATAATCAGCATGATGCTGCCGTGCAATGGTCCACTGGCGGTAGTACATGCTCTGCTCCATCCCCTGCAGGGTGTGAGTGATGAGGGGCCTGAGCGGACTGCTCCAGGCAACATCTCCGTGTGGCAGCAGCGAGGACGAGCTCAGCTGACTCCCCGACTCCCCCGACAGCAGATTGTAAGCTGCTCGGGACAAAATGACTGTTCGTGGTGATGCTCTTGTGGACTCTTGATCGCACTGCGTGGATTGGCTGGGCCTCTGGGTGGAGGATGAGGAAGGTGAGGGGGCGGAAGATGATGAACTGGAGTAGAGGGATGGAGGAGCCTTGGAGACTTTTGAAGGGTCTGAAGAGAGCTGGGTTCCCAGAGAGTCGCACTCCTGCTTAAATCCATGTGTTGTCGTACCTGTGTCTATGGTGACCACACCTTCAGGCTGCGAGGCAGAAGTGGAGGGTTTCTGGAAAGAGTCTGCAACATCAGATGAGCTGACACCATTCTCTGCCAAAGAGCCTAAAATATGAAAGACACCCAGACATGGGATTTGAGAGGGGGCATCAATTTTTCCTCTAAATTAAAACCAGATTTTCTGTAAATGATATTCTTTGTTCAAAGGGCATAATTAGGACCCAACTCCATGTACAGTACCTTTGTATATTGACCAAAATGCTTTATTACAATCTGAAATTAAGTATTGAGGCTGCTAAAGGTTAACTCATGCCAATTATGGTCTGCGTTTTCTTTAAGCCAACATTAAAGTAATTTAAACTAACCAGAAGTTCTGGTTGCATCGCTGCCATTGCTCTGAGGTCTTTCCAGCTCATCTCCATCATTCAAGCTGATGGTGACCTTCTCTCTGTCCGATTCCCGAGGGGCCATAGCCTTCTTTGGCTCTGGGACAACAACCCTGGATACATAGGTGCATGCCAGACCCACCTCCTGCTCCAGGGCTGTACGAGTCAGGTAGCTGGAGTCTATCAGACGCAGGTCGCAGTATTTCAGAGACCTAGAAGTGCACAAGTGGGGAGACTGTGATTTTTTTTCTTTGCAAAAGATCTGTAAAATCTCTCATTTTAGCAGCTGGTGCTGTATATAGGAGACACACAACACAGAATGTAACATAACTGGACCGCTCTTTTCTATTAAACAAACTATCTGAATGTGAATATATGGAACAGCACAGAAATAAAAACAATTTAGCAGCACAAGAGCATTACAGATGAGCTGAAAGGATTGTGCACCATTTTATAACATATTGACATATTGAGCCTTATTATAAGGTGGAGTAGTACGAAGTATGACATTACTTGGGGAAAGTCTCTCCAAGAGGGTCTTTGCCTGTGAGGATGATGATGCAGGGCAGCCCTTCCAGATCCTCATAGGTGTGTGGTGCCCAGTCTTCATTCTCACAGCCTCGCCAAGCCTGAAGCAAAACAAAACAAAAATGACATTCACTGTTTACACATTATTTATTGAAATCTAAAAAACAAAAAAGGCATGAGGCTGCAATGATGAAGACAAAATATTTTTTACACTGTACAAAGAAAACACATTCCAAGAATAATGTAAATTCCCTGATACTGATTGTAAAAATCCAGTTCAGTTGCACTTTGTTTATTCATACACAGATGATTTAGCCATGGATCCCATTTATATAACACTGCCACAGTAACACTGTATAAATATTGAATTAAAAACATTTAGTAGAAAACACATTGAAATCAGTCGTGCGACTCTGGTTTCATCCTCACCCTGAGGCGACTGGTAAAGTTTCTGTGCAGGTTGAACTCAGACACAGGACTTCCCAGCAGCACTGCGAAGCACAGCTGGAGTCCCAAGCTTGTCCCTCACATCCTCTAGTCTTTCTCGGGCCAACATCGCCAGCTGCAGCGAGGGGATGCGGACCAGCAGCATGTGGCCGCGGCCCTGGGAGCCCTCTCTGCTTGGGGCGTTGATCAAGTCCTCTACCATGGCAAGGGTCTCTGGTGTTATGTGGTCCCTCAGGGACGGGGAAGAGGTGAGGGCCATCATGGCCTCAGTATACTGCTGAATCAGCAGATAGCTGCGGATCACCATGCTGTGTAGGTGAGGATGTCTGGGGGTACAGTGAGAGTTTGTTAACCAATTATAATGTCTGCTATTATTATGTGTTACCTACTCACTGCCAGAAAATACTGAAAACATTTTATGCTTGATTCATCAGTTTGACCCAACTCTTACCTTTCCAGCAGAGTATGAACCATTTTCTCAAATGCATCATCATAGCGCAGAATAGGACTGGCCATGCCCCACTGCAGGGATCTGCTGTAATCCCTCAGGCCAAAGTAGACTAATTTATCAGCAGACTGCTCCCCCTGCTGGAAGGAAATTATACCAACATCAGTTTAGGTTTGAGTGTTATTCTTCTGGAGTAGGAACTTGCGACGTGTCCTAAATGCCCATAACACATCTTGTTTATGCAAACACTAAACTGCACACTCTTTTGAAACGCTAAGTTACAAAACATGTAACAAGCCTCCTCGGACAATATTTGATACGAAAGTGAGCCTAATATTTTCCCTTCTTCTTTGGTTTGTGACTCCTTGAAAACAAGGCTTGAGCCACTTTAGACCCTTTTATGAGATGAAAATATCTAAAACTCTAACTGCAGTTTCAGTACAAGCAGGGGGGAATAGCAGCAGTTATAAATATGTCTCTGTGTGCTGCAGTGCTGACTTTGTTTTTTACTGAAATATCACTTTAAAAAAAAAAAAAAAAGGACTTATGATAAATATATCACACAAGAAAATAGTTTTTGTTATTCCAGTGACTGTTTTGTGGGCCTTTGCACATAACTCTTGAGTACAGATGTTTTTTAGGCCTAAAAAATAAAAATTCTCACCAGATTTTCGGTTGACGGCCAGTGAACTTCATTGTGGATGCTGATTCGAGACTGGCGGGTCTGCAGAGTATGAGGGAAGCAGCTGACCTGCAGGACCAAGAGGTTCATGGCATCCAAGACTTCTTGGCAGTTCACCACCCGGTCAGCCAAACCCTGCAGCTCCCCGTGGCACACAGAGCCTGACAGGGCACTGAAAATAGATCGGGGTGAGAAAAGTGTTTGAATAAATTTATGGAAAATTTTTAGGTACGATTCATATCCTAGCATATCAGTTCATAACATTCGACAAAGTTTTGAAATAACTCCATTAGGGGCATGCTTTGTGCACAAAGCTTTGTATGCTGGTCTAATTTGCCTATGTGTAGGTTTCTGGCAATGACAGCAAAATTCTTGGAGCTGCTTGAGTGGTGGTTAAAAAAAAAAAATTATATTTAACTAAAATAAAGACTGAAACTTCCGTGTAGCATAAAAAAATTATTTGAAAAGACTAGAATATGGAAAGGAGAGACTTGCACCCATCTGCTGTCGACACTGATCACGTGACTGAACTTTAGTACTTGCATGAGCCGAGACAAATATGTAAAAATCACACATTTTAGAACTTAGTCTAAAACTGAGGGGAAAAAAAGGATCTCATATTTTGTGGTCCACCTTTTCCCAAAATTGAAGGTTATGGATACTCTGCTGTGTATTTGGTTTCATGTGCCTGCTGCTGATCTCCTCTCTCAACTTTAATCAGTTTAATCACAGGGCAAGGCTACATCTGCAGCCATAACTCTTTTTAATGCAGCTTTAACGCTTTTTCTAATGCAGCAGAGCAAAACAAAGTCAGTAATCATCATGCTAATGAGAGAATGTGTGTTGAAGGAGTTGTCTTTACCTTGTGAGGTCGACGTGCGAGTTGTCATGAATGAGGACAAAAAGAGTGTAGGGGTTCTGTTTGACTTTCTTCATGAAGGCCTCCATCTTGGCGTGAACATCACCGTCAAGACGCACCACATATTTGTCTGATTTCAGGTGGGCTGTGGGAGGGGTCTTCATTTCCCAGGTCCACAAGCACTCCTAAGGCAAAAAGGAAGGACTTCATACACTACTGCAGCACAACTGAGATTTCTGTATTCTTAAAAATAACACTAGGTGGAAAACTCATCCCTTAGTTTCTATTAGCGATATCGGTACACACCTGATTGTCGGATGCGTTGTGCTGTCTGGTGCACCAGAATGTGCGATGGCGGGACCAAAACAAGAAAGTCCACCTTACAAAATCGCCCCAAGTCGAGGCTCTGTGTCCCTGAATCCGCAATGGAGCATACTTGAGAGAGAAGGCTACGAGCCACATTAAGCTGGGCCGGATAAATTTGGAAGCCCTTACTAAAAAGATCTGCAAGAAGAAATCCAAAATTTAGCATCAGATGGTTGTCAGTGTTTTGAGAAGTATCTTAAGTGAATAGATCCCAGCAAACTAGAAGTGGGGCAAAGAGGGATAAAAGCCAGACTTTAGAACAGTGTGTGCTCTGTAGTGTTTTCAAAATGTGGCACCGTTTTAATACACTATGTGCTCAAAGGTACTGGGCCGCCTCCACATTACACCTGTAGGAGTAACTTGGTCATGAAGCTCATGGCACAGTTTTTGTGTTAATGTCAGAGGAGGTTTGGCACTTTGTTGTTACTGAGTCAGCAGAGTTTGGAGACTCCTACCCGCTATGACCCTCAGCACGGTGACCTGCTCTGTAACTTTATGTAGTCTGACACTTTGTAGCAGAGTTGCTGTGGCTTCTAAACTCTTCCACTCTGCAATAATAATGCTTACACCTGACACTTTGAATGAAGATCTACAGATACCAGTAATATTCTGTGGCCAGACACCAACATGTTGATTTAGATCAATGTTGATGCCTTATCTCCACTTTGCCTGCTATAAATTGACAAACACTTCAGTTTAGACAGCGAGTATGCTTGAGAGTGGTCTAACCTGAGTTTGAAGGTGGTGACATGCTGGCAGTTTCCTGGGAGTGGATATTGTCAGTGACATCGCCCTGAAAGGGCTGGATGACCTGTCCTTTCCGCTTGCGCTGGTATCGCACCAGCTGCTTGTCGAGATTGTCCCCTGGAAACAAGCAGTCACCAAAATCACACAGAGCAATGGACGCAAGCAGGCTGTACAGCTGGAAATATCAGTGTGAATGTATGACCACCGTTGTGCTTTTTATTGCTATAAGTGCAAGTTTTGCAGAATTTTTATCTCAATTCTATACAATAAAATATTAAAACAAACAAGCCCTCGGATTGATTTATGTTACACCACTCAGTTGTGACTGTTGATCATGCTCACTTTTAACGTGGCTCAGTAACTGTTCTTTTGATGCTAGTAAATACAAAATAATTAGTAGAAGACAACATGTTAGTATTGCCAGTAAGATTATTTTAATGAACACATTAAACACTTATGGACAATGATCTTACCCAGAGAGGTGGTTCTGAAGTGAGATGCCAAGATACTGACTTTCCCTGTGATGAGCTCGTAGCTGATTTCCTTCAGAAATTCATTGGTTGTCAGCATCCCTTCTGCCAAGGCCCTTGCTTGATACTTTCCTAAATCCAACAGGTAAGGTAACATTAGATTTCATCCTACTGTATATTGCAGAGTTTTGCCACAATAAGGTGACCAGATTAAATAAAGACACTGAATATTGCAACACTCACCCAACACAATCACACAGAACTCGCTGCCACTCATTTTAGAGGCACATATTATGACCACATAGGTTGGCAGGCACTGCTGATGATGAGGACCCTCAGTAAGAGAACGCAGCGACTCAGAAATGCCTTCGCCCAAAGAGTTATGCGTAACCACGACTTGGACGCTGCCCCCCGAGACGCTCGCTTCCAGTCGAGCCAGCCAGGGTAGCTGGAGGGGGGAGATGGCAGGACCCCCAGGACAGCACAGCATGGCCTTTAAGACTATCTGCTCCAACTCCTCCCTCAGAGGAATCTGGTCTGAACCTGCAGAGGAAAATTTAAAAGTGAAAACCTAAAACACTGTCATGAATCATTTCAGTAACAACAGATATGGCAGCGATTATGTAGGCTGCTTACCTAAACGTGCAAAATACTGTAAAGTGAGCAGAATCATCGTCTCCACGCTGAGTAACCGGCTGCTGTTGAGGCCCAGAGCCTCCAGGGTTTTTTCTGACAGTTGGCTGCTCTTATAGCAGCTGACCAGCAGGGGGCTCACCACTATATCCCCAACATTTCCATAGAAGTAAGGCAAAGTGCCATGGCCTAAAAATAAAACAGAAAACCCATTAAAACGTAAAATTATAAAACGTATCAAAGACAGAAAAACATAACTAAATATTTATCCTACTGAGTGGGAAAACATTTGAGTATAAGTGTTTGTTAAGAGCTATTCATGAAGTGCATATACTCACTGGCCACTTTATTAGACACACATTTTGCTGATTGTTAAGGCAAATATCTAATCAACCAATCACACTGCAGCAGCTCAATGCATTCAGGGATGAACACACGGGCAGGATGGCCTGCTGAAGTTCAAACGGAGCATCAGAATAATCCAAAAAAGAGAAAATATCCACACAGTCCTCGGGTGTAAATGCAGTGTTGATGCCAGAGGTCAGAGGGGAATGGGCAGTCTGCTTCGAGCTGATATAAAGTTAAAAGTAACTCAAATAACCACTCAACCAAGGACACCAAGACCACACAGAGAGCCACTCCTGTTTGCTACAAACAGGAATCTGTGGCCATAATTCACAGATCAAAATTGGACAACAGAAAACTGGGGTGGGGGGTGGGGGGAGACCTTGCCTGGTCATATGAGCCTTGATTTCTGCTGCAACAACAGGATGATTGGGTCAGAACTTGTGCCATGTCACAAAGACAAAATGGAGTCCAAACTGGTACTAGCAAAGTGTACCTAATAAAGTCAGTGAGTGTATATTCAAATATTCTTGAATCATAGTTTGTTTAAATACAGCCCAAAATACAAAAAAGAGCCACAAAAACAAATTATCTGTTTAAACCACCAACATGTTGCATAGATTTTCACCACCTTCAACAGTTTAAGCAAACATGTATAAAATTT
>JAMQGT020010309.1:0-19543 GCA_024447675.2 Pterophyllum scalare | reverse complement strand
TTATGTAGCATCTGCTTCGCTTCAGTTACGTATTGCTTCTGATGTATTTGCATGGGTCAGATTTATCACTTATACAAACACTGACTGTGCCTTGCGCATATTAAGCTGACCTATGACCATCTATGGCTGTGTGGAGAGTCATCGTGACTATCTAAATGGTGCCTGAATTAGCTAAAAAACAACCACAAAAAACAAAATAAGCCACCCAGCTTAAAAAAGGACAGCAATACGTGATGTTATGTTAACCTTTTTCATTCAGCGTATTACTTAATTTTCAAACACCATTTGTAGGTATTTTATTTTCACTTATTTATTTATAATTTTGTACGTTTTACGACTTTCCTAACCCGGAAAAGGCTTGGAAGAGTTCACATTAGAGAGATGCCGTGTGTGGTGTAAATAAGCATACGCTTCATATCAGAGTAGACAAGCAATACATGGTGATGTTATGTATAATATTACTTGGTTCAGTTACGTATTGCTCACGGTATTTTCATTTTACTCATAAAATGTACCCAGATTTGAGTGTAAGATAATAAGACATTGGTATTTTTTGGATCTCTCGCTGCCTTTTCTTTTCAAGCTAAAGTAAAGCATTGAGTACAGAGGAAGAAAAAGGTTCTTTGGTGGACTGTAACAGTTTGTATCATCCTACTCCGACATTTTACATGCAGCTGTCAGGCTTTACTTTGTCCCTGAGTCTTTACAGCTGCAAACATTGTAATATTTGAATCGGTTTGCTAAAGGAGGTGCGTGTGTGCACGCACACACACACACACACACAAAGTTCCTGATTACTTTTTCCTTCGGTAACAAAACATCTACAGGAGAGATAAAAAGGGAAGAAGAGAAAGTATTGTTTTACGCTTTCATAATCTTTTCTGGCGAGTGTGCACCCTGATTCCACTTTGAGAAAATAAACATAATGGAATTTGGGATCAAACACAAGTACAACTTCCCCTTGACCTCTGACCCAGCGGGAAGGGGAAAAGTGTTCCTGTTATTCAGCATCCAAGATAAGTGACCGAGGCCCAGACTGTGGGCTCGTCTTGAGAACTGAACAACTGAGACATTTGCTGGGAACAGAACCAGAAGCAGCTACCGGCAATGTATGTGAACATGTGTCTGCAACCTGCATGTCAAATCAGCAGATGACTGTGAGATCTGTGGGCCTGCTGCGTGACCTCACAGTTTGTCAGCTGACGGGGATTCGTGAGGAGATGATCTTAAAAGCAATATTTAACTTGTTAACTTTTGTTTATATTGGCAAGTTTTTTTTTAAATCCTCATTGCTGTCTGTGTATCTCTATGCTGCTTTCCCAAGGAGTCAACACAGTGTGAGAACAGTGTGAAATCAGCAGTTCATTGCTGTAACTTAATTTTTCCTTTTTATCCATTCCGTATACAGTGGTCAGCACTGTTCAATTTTTTGACTTCTTCATAAACCCAGAAAACTGGAATTGCAGAGAAAGTAGTTCACTTCCTGTGAGGCTGGGGATTTTTCTGGGAAGTCCGAAACAATGCTGGCTGATAAGTTTTATTTTGCATAAGAAGAAGAAAATGGCAACCTGTTTGGAGTTTCAGAGCTGATATGAATTGACTTTTGTTACCTTTAGATGAGGTCAGGGCTAGCCACTTTCCCTCATTTCCAGTCTTTGTGCTAAAATAAAATTAACTGACTCCAGACTTACTGTATAGCATGTGACAGATGTATGACACATATTAGCCAAATACTGATACTGGTTAATATGGTTGGTTGGTGCAAATTACACATTTGTTAGTGGAAAATTCATAGCTGTCAGTTTTGGGCTGGCTGAATGCTCAAAGATAATGTGATGGAGCGCAGAAAGACTTCAGTTATTTCTTTGTCTTCCCAACACAAAGTTGGGACTAAATAACAAAAATTTAAACACAAAAATACCAGTATGTGTCCCTGCATCCCTGAACGCATTAAAGTTGTCACTGGATGCATTTTGGAACTAAAAGTTCACTCCAGAAAATGTCCGATAAATTATAAGTGCACGTGTGGTAGACAAATGTTTTACAACCTTCTGAAAGCGAAAAACATCCACTCCATTCAAGACGCATGAATGTTGCCTACAGTTACATAGGAAAATGTTCACCTCCGAAAACAATTTGTCCGTCAGCTGACAACAACAGTCGTATAATGTGTAGTGTATTGCCCAGTGTATTTAGACAATACCCTACTGTATAATGTCCGGTCAGCCAGTCAGAAAAACCCAAACCTCAGGTCAAGGAAGTAGCTCATGTATGTAGGTATTTAACCATAGTATCAGTATATCTGGCCTGGAAGCGAGGTTGTTTTCATATCGGGTTTAACAGTGGAAGAAAAAAAAGTATGGCTACCAAATGGGACTTTTTGCCTTCTGATTTCATAGAACCTTCTTTAGCCTATAGCTTAAAATTGAAGAATTACTCAGTTCACTACGCATTTTTTAAAAAAAATCTCAAGCTAAAAACAATGCAACATTGTTTCCTTCTCCACCACTCCCAGCCCAAGCCTCCCCCTAAGCCCCTAGCATTTCCAGACACTCAGCAGTGGCCTAGTCCTTCCATTTCTCCGAGTCCCATTGCTGTATAGCACGTTTGGACTGGAATTTCGGGGTTCAGGCAAATGTATATGCACAGAGTCAGTGTTGAATATACCGTTTATGTGCATGCATACTTGTCTGTGCATTTGAATGGAAGTCAGGAAAGCATACTCAACTGAGCTTTTTTTCTAATTTCAGAGCAATAGTAGCAAAAGTATCTGTCCGGCTTGTGAATCATTCACTCAGTCTATCTGCAGTGGAATTTGCATGTCCATTTACTGATGATTCTTTGGTCTTAATAGTCAAGTCTTAGAACCACTATTTGCTGCCGATCCAGGGTTTTATTCTAGTCAGTCAACTCAACTCTTTGTGGACTCAAAAATATGAGATAACCAATACTGTACCAGTACTGTAAACTGCGTCAGGAGAGGTTGCCACTTTCAAGGTGGCAGCACCTAGGCTTTCATAGAATATATCACTGAAGGAGAGTAAGTGGTGACCTAAGTGTTGATGCACTAACAGTCAAACACTGTTATAACAACTTTCTGGGGACCAAGGTTTTTCTGTTCTTATAACCAACACAAAGCAGTACAATTACATGTACGTTGACTGGTGCTTCAAAAGGATGTTATTATATCTAAATTGTTGCTATACACAGAATTGTTGTTTATATCAGTGTTTGACTGTATTATTTTACCAGGAAGATGATCTCTGTCTCACTCTCCACCCTGCCAGTTATGCCTAGCCATGATTGTTGTTGAGTTGCGAAATATTAACAAGAAGGTCTCTCTTGATGTCTCTTGCTGCTGCTTGCCAGGAGTGAGTTATCTTGTTCTTAATATAAAATAATTCATTAGACACCTGTTTCTTTCATTGCTTTATTTCAAAACATTTTCTTTTCAAGGCATCTTCTTCAGTTTACCTTGGACACAGCCAGAAAATCCACAATATGCACAGCACAGCTTTGCATAAGAGTATGGTGATTCTCTGGTTATGCTTTTAGCATCGGTTTGCCTTTAAAATTTTGGACTCACGTAAATAGGCTTCAGAAGAGACACATGAATGCACCGAGAAAAAAAATATCCTTAGTACTACCACTGAAATGCAGTTCTGTATCATGTACATACATGAAACCTGTAGTACACTGCGGTATTATACTTAATGTGGTCGCCCCAATTGTTGTGTAATAACATTTGATCAAGGTTTTTAATGGCCTAATTCATAGGTTAAACTTTCATGAGAATCTAGTAACTGTATCCACTGATTGTTTTTACTGTGTTTGATACACATTACACTCTTTTAGTTTAGTTTGCATTATATCCAAGCCCATAGTTTGATAGTTCTAAAAGCTCTTGTCTTATGGATGTATGATTTTGATCTTTTAATAAAACACACACACACACACACACAATTCTTCGTTTATGAAACCACAGAGGACAATAAATGTAACTACACACACACAGCCCGTTGTGTATGCCAACACAGCACACATATCGCGCTTCCATTTTCAGGCAGGAATGTCAGGGAGCAGAGGTCAGCACTTCCCACTTGACTCTGACACGCATTTGACAAAAGCAGACACAGTGTGGTGTGTGTGTGCGCGTAAATGTGTGTGTCTGACCAGTGAGAGCAGCATCCCGTACATGTCAACAAATTGGCAAAACGGCATATAAATAACAGCTGTTGAGCCAAACAACAGCTGTTGTCAGTCACTGGCTGCCATTTCAGCGCTATGGCAGCTCTTTTACAGAAAACTCGTCAAATGCTTCAACCCTGAGATACAAAAGGCATGCACAGTTTCACTTCCTTATTGCTCATGCTCACCAAGAGAAGATGGTAATTGTGTGTCAAATGTATAAGATGAACATTTCACTGTCTCCTGACACGTCTAGGGATGAAACGATATGTTAATTATTCAGTCATTCTTTTGATATGCACTAAGCAACAAATAGAGTTTGCCTTTCTTTAAGTCATCTGTGGTGGTGAATGGAATGTGTTTGGGTTTCATATAGTC
Source organism: Pterophyllum scalare (assembly GCA_024447675.2). Taxonomy (NCBI): domain Eukaryota; kingdom Metazoa; phylum Chordata; class Actinopteri; order Cichliformes; family Cichlidae; genus Pterophyllum; species Pterophyllum scalare. Next base: position 14,977 of record JAMQGT020010309.1, on the reverse strand, counting down.
ACGGTAAAAAGAAAATACACCCTCTATCAATTCTACGATTTTATGTATCAGGAAAAAAAAAAAAGTTCTTTCCAGGTCTTAAAAAGAATTAGGTAACTACATCCTCAGATGACAACACATGACATATTACACTGTGTCATTACACTTCATTGCAATGTTGCTGCAGTTCATTGAGGTTTTTGAACATTTGTTTATGCACAGCTCTCTTATCTAAGTATTTCGACTAGGTTGATGAGGTCTGGACTTTGGGCCATTTCAACAAGATGGTTCTTTTCTTTTTCAGCCATTCTGTTGTAGATTTGCTGCTGTGCTTGGGTTCATTGTCCTGTCACATGAGTCAGTTTGGGCTGAGCTTTAGCTCTTGGACAGATGGCCTCACATTTGACTCTTTAGTATATAGAGGTGTTCATGGATTCAATGACATTAAGGTGCCCAAGTCCTGTGGCTGCAAAACAAACCCAAATCATCACCCCTCCACAACCATGCTTGACAGTTTGTATTGCTGTCCTGTGTTCTTGGACAAGACTTTGGTCTCATCTGTCCACAGGACATTGTTCCAGAAGTCTCGTGGTTTATTCAGATGCAACTGTACAAAGCTAAGCCGTGTTGACATGTTCTTTTGACAGTGAAGAGACTTCCTCCTCGCAAATCTTAAAACAAGCCATACTTGTTCAGTCTTTTGCTAATTGTACTGTCATGTGCTTTAACATTTAAAATTCCTGAGCCCTGTAGAGCCTGAGATGTAGCTCTTGGGATTTTTCTGAGCATTGAATTTGCTGGGACATCCAATCGTGCGAAGATTGCAAACTGCTTTAAGTGTTTTCCACTTGTGACTGAGGGACATGGAAGAAAAAGCGAAAGAAAATGGATGGATGGATGGATAACTGTATATTTTTTGATATCTTGACATGTCAGTTTGGACTCTGGCCAGGTCATGTTTGTAAATGAGAACTGGTTCTCAAACATTTTACCTGGTAAAATAAAAGTTTTTTTAAAAAATATATATATAATTTACATACTCTCAACCCTTATTTTAGGGTGATGAAGGTCATTACTTCTTGATGCTACAAGAGTCTTTCAACTGGTCAAATAAATAGACCAATGACAATAAAGGAAAAAAAAAAGCAACTTAGAGTCTCTTTAAGGTCTTAGACCACCATGTGGCACCAGGTGTTCAACTACATGGGGATCTTGTAGCATATAATTGTTCAATTGTAGTTCAATCTTTTATTGCCATGTCGACATTGTCGATAGAAATTTGTTGCAGTAAAGCTTCACACACACCGACAAGAAACACTCACTCAATTGATAAGCATCATGCTGACACTCAGCCGTTCAGCGGTCCCTCACATCTTACGGATCGGAGTATTGCTGTCATATAAGAATCCGCTCCCCAGGGACTTAAGTGTTTCATCATGGGATAAAGGTGATCACTCTGAATGACTTTGTATTGATTTGCAGTGACTGTTCCCTCTAAGGGGACAACTAGATGGACCCAAATCATGCCAGCAAAATGCCTCCCTCAGCCTAACAAAGCAGATTCCCTCACTGTATGGGGTCAAAGGTTCAGGTTTTTCCTTTAATTTGTCACGTGTAGACATAAACACACCTTGCAACAGATTGTCTTATCCAAAATAGATTCTGTCTGAGATCACTGTATGAGGTTAGTTATTCTACTAGTTAGAAAAAAAAAAGAAGAAAAAGGGAGTTCTTAGAAGCAGTGAAGGTACAATTACAGTAACTTCCAGATAAAGCTAAAAGCTGCTGTTCAGCAACAGCTGGGTTGGCTCTTTCTGACCAGCAGCTGGAAAGGCTAGAACTCTTCAGTGTGTTTTCAAGTACAAACTGTTTTAAGCCAGACAGCATTACAGCACTGTCAATGATGAAGGCAAAGAGTTCAGATGGATCAGTTTAACGTTTTGTGAAAGCAGAACATTGGCGAACAGCAGTTGAGGGGACTTTTCATTCTTTTCCATATTCTCTGTCAAATACTGTTAAAATGGTGGATATCCAGCTCAGACCTCAGACTGCTCTAAACGCTCTGTTTTAAATTGTTTTTTCTGCTCTTGGCTCTACATGATGTAAATGAGAGAGAATACCCCTAATAAGATCATAACCACCCACCGGCTGTTCATTTCTTTTGTTTAGAAGGCCCAACCAGCCAAGAGAGCTGGCTTAATGAGAGGGATAAAGGAGCTAAAATGGTTTGTTTGAGACAGTGGATGAACAGAGGGGCTTCAGCAAGGCCCAGTATAAGAGAAATAATGTTTATTTTGAACTGTGAATCATGCCAGGCTGCTCTAGAAGAGTCTAAGTACAAAAGATCCACTTTAAAAGAGTGCATCTGGCAAGACACTGATTATTATGTAAACTTGCAGTCAGTGTGTTCATATATGTACATGTTGCTTCTGTTGCATGTAATGACGACAAATGATGGCAGGATGGAGGTTTGACTACAGAAAGGAAGACAAGGGAATAAAACATTGAGCATATCAGTCATAATTTGGACATGTACACATACACACACGCACACCTCCACACTCTTAAAACTTCTGTAATTGAGTTAATTAAGGGGGATCAAACCTGATTATAGCTTACACTCACTCACAGACCAATGGCAGATTAGATAATTTAAAAAACAAAAAAACAAAAAAAAATGAGAGAGTAGAAAAATTTAGATGTCTGAAAACCAGAGATGTGATCAAGTGTTAGTTTGCTCAGCAAGATAAGCCTGTTTTTGTTATTGTAAATATAGAAATACACAAGAGCTGGGGAATTCATCTATTTTGCCCATTATTATTTTAAACTTTGTTTTCTGTTTGTTTGAGGTTGAGTTACACTGATGATTTAAAGGTCCCCTTTCAAATATATATAAAGCATTTTCTCAAGAAAGAGCAGAGGGTTGGAGTGAATCATGCTCTGATCAGAACTTCCACCTCAAATGAAGCATTATAAGGTGGATAAACAATCTGGTAAAAATGCACAAAGCTATATCTGGAGCAGCAAAAAGCCAAGTTGGAGTCCTGACCTTTACTGTACTAAAATGCTGAGGCTTGACTTGAAGGGGGATTCCCCCCCCCAGCAAATCATATAAATAGTGATGATCAAAGCAGTTTTGTTAGGCGTGATGGAAAAAATGTATTCATATTCATTTCCACAGTCCTCCCTAATCATCCTTATAGCGTGATTAGTCAGCAGAAGAAAGCGGCAAATGATAAAAGTCTAAGTCAGCCTTTATCATGATAATCAGGACGGTGTTTCAAAAGTTCATTCTACAGAGAAAAGACTGATGAAATAATGAAATCAGACCCACCAGGTTTTTACAAGGGGTGTTGTAAGGGCACTTATCTAAGGCATACACAAACACATGAATCCGGGATGCAGAATGGCCATTATCATTCCTCCCCTTCAGTCACCAGATGGATCCACAACTGCATACTGCATACACGTTTAAAGAAAGAAAGAAAGAAAAAAGCACGCACACACACACGTTGCCCAATTTCTTCTTTCACCATGTGAACTACAAACTGTCGGGCAGACAGAAACGCGAGATGATGCGAAACAAACAGTCGAAAAGACGCCAGTCATATTAACTTCGTGTCTTCCTCGTACTTCACAGCGAGTCGCAACAAGCCATCTTGGTTCTTGTCTTGCAGGATTGACATATGCGATCTCCGGAGCCCACCCTCTCCACATATACAAACACGTGAAGACGCACATAAACGCGCCTTTCAACTTTTCCCATAACAGAACTTTAACTGTCAGAAAGAGAGACAGAGAGATTCAGTTACGCTGATCTTTGCTTTTCCTCCTAACCTTAGGTAAAAACAAAAAAGAAAAAAAATGGGAAAAAGGGAAGAACTCTGCACCTCTTGGCAGGGAGTGCAATCAAGGGCAGGAACAGATGCACACACACACGTATGAATCGTCGCCTATCCGCTGACAGTGAAATAAGATAGCGTGTGTCCTGTATTAACCCCGATTATTTCAGTGAAGAAATCAGTGCAGTTAAACAGAGGTCCCAGCAGCATTCTTACTCAGTGCTGGGAAAGATTCTTGGATTGTTGGAACAAGGTAGAAAGCATTACTGACTCCTATAGTACAACACACTTTTTTTTTTTTTTACATGCATGTTTTACTTGAATCTGTGTGCGGATTTTAAAGGGGCGTTATACGTTTCTGTAATCCTGCAGAGTCCCATGAAGCAACATGTGGGTTATCTGCAACAGATAAATAAATCAGACCTGTGCGTCTGTTGCACAATCCCCGTGGGTCACGCTTTCTTTTAATGGGGAGTTATAATACGCTGTTGATTCGTCCATACAAACCATCAGGAAACATCAGTTCACAGTTAATAAGTTACATCCTGAAAATAATCATATTTTCAGCCAAACTGTCGAGAGGAGGGGAGAACAGGGGTTTTCACTTACCAACAAAGACGCACAGAATATCCACCGCAACCAGAATCAGTTTCTTCCCTTGCTCTGTCATGTTTCTTCAGACGCCGCGCCACTTTCATAAATAATAATTAAACACCTCGTTTAAAAGAGAAAAAAAAACCGAAGGCGGCAGAACTGTAAACTAAACACCTGGTGGGACGATGGACAAAGTACTCGCAGGAAAGATTAACCTGCTCGTTCTTCCGCCTCCACTGAGCCTTACCTGCCCGCCTCCCTGTGTTTGTCTGTCTTTCCGTCTGTCTGTGCACTGCACTGTTGGCCGGTAAGCAGCAGCGTAAGCGGTCTTTGATTTATCCTTTTTTACGAACGGGGGCGCGTTTGTCTTTTAGAAAGGAGGCTGACAGATAATTTATCTACATGTGGAGGCACATTCCCCCGACTTTCACTCTACGTTCCTTTTCTCCGCCTAGTCCGCAGGGTTTGGGAAACCTGATTTCCGGTGTTCTCGGTAGTGTTGAGACGTTTCTTTGGTTAAAAAGCATGACACCCGTCACAGCCTATTCCAAGATTTCCCCAACTAATAATAAACAGTGCGCCGCTTTGATCTGGTTTTACTCTAACAGGGACTAACTTGGCTAAGTAAGAATCCCACATTTGCAGGTGATTTGAGACCTGCTGAAGTACAGCTGTAAGGTAATAATCTGATATTGCATTTAAAATGAGTGGCAAACCTTCTACTTTTTACTTCAGTGTTTATTGAGCAGCTTCAGTTACTAGTTACCGTAAAGATTAGTTAGATAACGATGAATGTTTGGCCCAATTGTGGCCCATGTGCAGTTTTCCAAGGGCCAAATTTGACTATTTGACAATTGACTCAAGGTGACTGGCTGCCTCAACACGGTCACCACCAGCCAGATGCCAGTTGTGTTGTATAACATTTTGTCACAAAACACTTCATGTAACTGATATCTCATAATTAAATATAAATATCTTAAAACTTAGTTTCACTTATTTATCTTTTTTTCAATTTCAGTAAACTAAATATTCATTATTTTTTGTGATGACTGAACTTAATTTAGTCTCTTTGGTCTCAAGAGCTTACATGAACACTAAAGATTCCTTTACAGTAACCATAATGTGTTTGCTGATAACAGAAATTTTATTGGATTAATGAATCCAGACACAAATTTACAACACAGGATGTTTAATGTTTTACTTTTTAAATTGCAGCTCATGCATTCAAGTGCATATTATAATTCTCAAATGTTTATTAATAGTTTTATGTTTTCCTCATAGTTCACAGCAAGTCCCAACAAGTCATTTTGGTTCTTGTCTTGCAAGACTGGCATACGCAGTCTCTGGAGCCCACCCTCTCTACGAACACATGTGAAGACACACATATTAACGCACCTTTCAACAGTTCCCATAACAGGATTTTTAACTGTCAGAAAGAGAAATAAATAAGTAAAACTTTCTTTTATCTTTTACACGAACACTAAATAAAGATTCCATTACACTAACTATAATGTCAAAAAACAGTTTTATTGGGGTAATGACTCCAAACACAAAATCACAACACAGGATATTTAATGTTTTACTCCTTAGTTTTGGTTCATCCACTGAAGTGCATATTTTAATTCTGAAATGTACAAATAATGTAAACCGAAGTTCAGCTCAAAGTATTCACGATTACAAAGAAAAGTCATTCTGCTGCAACGTTAAACTCAAGTAAGCAGCAGGATTTTGCGAGGTCTCACTCCTGTAAAATTTTAAAACGTGAGCCAACATTACAAACTGCAAGTGTAACAGAAAATAGGTAATGTGTGGCTGACGAGTCCAGACTAGCTGTAACAAACCAAAAGAAACTGATAAAAAACAAGAAACACACTTAAGGATAAAAAAAAATGCAAACAATCTAGTTAGTCTTTTTTCACAGTATTCATAACTATTTCAAGTCTTTTATATATAAAACTAAATCTATATTTACCTGTCTAGAGAGACAGATATAGATATGTACACTCATTGGACATTTTATTAGGTACACCTTTCGAGTACTGTGTTAGACCTTGTATGCGCTTCAGAAATGCCGTAATTCTTTGTGGCATAGATTCAACAAAAGGATGGAAACGGTCCTCAGAGATTTCGGTCCATATTGACATGATGGCATCACACAGCTACACATTTGCTGGCTGCACATCCAGTGATGCTAATCTCCCATTCTACCACATCCCAAAAGTGCCCTATTGGACTGAGCTCTGGTGACTGTGGAGGCCATTTGAGTGCAGTGAACTCACTGTCATGTTCAAGAAACCAGTTTAAGATGACTTCAGGTATACCTATTCAGTTGGACAGGTGTACCTAAAAGAGTGGCAAGTGAGTGTATGTTTTTTTTTTCATATGGAAACACACAATAAACTCGAAACAATCAAACATTTTTAACTATATCATAGCGACAAGCATAAATCACTTCACTGAAAATACTAAACTATAACAGCAATCTCAAACATCACAGTAAAACGCAGGCAACAGTTTGTGTTTACATTCCTCAGCATTTACAGCCAAAACATGCAGTGTGTAGATTAGTAAGATAAGCAAAAATCTTCATAATGCTCAAAAATATACAGAAAAATAACAAATCAATCACAAATGACAGTATTTACATATCTATGAAAAAAAAATCCATCCTCCCTTTGACTGCTAGTATTTATCGTGTCAAACTGAAAAGATGTTCTTCATAGAGCCAGGCCAGCTGTTACACTCTGTTTCCACTTTTGATGCTGCTGTAGAATGTAGCTTCACATTTACTGAACAGACATCAAAGTAGCACCCATTTTCTCATCTCATTCTTAGGAAGGACTCATATAAGTGCGTTTCCCCAAATTTCAAACTATTATTTATTTTTGGCAAATGATCACATCATTTTTGATGGGAAAGATTCCCCAACCGAAGCTTGAGAATGTTCCCATCACTGTAAAATTCCCAGTTGCATGAAAAGCTCAGTGTTAAGTAAACTGGGGTCGAGTGACCTTACCAATTTTTAAACTCATAATAACTTAAATCTGACCTGCACATTGCATGAGTATTAAAATAAAATGTAAGAGAAAATCAAAGCTATGTTTTCTGAGTTGTTTGAATAGGAGGCAGCATGGTGGTGCAGCCATTAGCAACAGTGCAAACCAAGAAGGTCATGGGTTCAAATTCACTGGCTGCCCGGGGCCTTTCTGTGTGGAGCTTGCATGTTCTCTCTGGGTACTTCAGTTTCCTCCCAAAGACATTCATGGGGTTAGATTAATTGGTGATTTTAAACTGGCTGTGAGTGTGAATGGTTGTCTGTTAGTCCTGCAACAGACTTTTGATCTGATTCCCCCGACCCTGAATTGGATAAGCAGAATAAAATTGATAGATGGATGAAAACGCCTTTATGTATAAATAAAAAAATGATAAAGACAATTATGAATGATGAAAAATGAATAAATATGTACTTCCCTTCCATGACACTAAACCTACAAGGAGAGGTAAGGCTCACACTCCACGGGACAGTAGGAGAAATCCACAAAGACAGAAGGCAGAAATTGTGAAAATGATGTAGTGCAATTATCTGAAGAATCACTGGGGTGACTGAAGTTGTTGGGTTGGAGCAAAGGGTTAAAGCTGCTTTGAGAAAAGGGAAGCTTGAGTGAACTGACTTCAGCTGTGTGTGAAAGTAAAACAGAGGAACGAGGTACACTGCTTAAGTCAGAGAAGGAAGCAGGGATTTGATGCTGCTGCAGAAGGAGATGTGAGGTTTTTGGTTTATCTTTGGAATGTGACTCAGATGGCTCGCTAGCTCCACCTAGCTGCAGCTTAGCATCAGTGATGCCACCTGTGCCGTCCTGACAGTTGTATTGGTGAGAGGAGGGATGCAAAAGGGGTTCAGGAGGATTTTGGGGCGGTTCGGATATGATGACACTGGAGTAGGATGAGGGATAGGGGGAGAGCTCAGTGGAAGTGCTTCTGGTTAATGTGTTCCCTGATACTCTAACTTCAAGAGTAGACTGGAGACTAGAATATGTTTGCAGATTACAGATGCCCTGATAGCTGTGGTCCTGATCCAGGCTTGAGTTCTGCAGTTCACTAAGCACAATGACTTCAGAGTATCTGACTGCAGGCTTCTCCGGTAGCATGAGAGGATTCATACTCTGTGGAAAAACAAACAGCAATCAAGTCATGAAATTTAATGGTTAAAGAAGTCAAAGAGTTTTGATTTTTATTTCTAGCTCTGTTCCAAGCTTTCTATAGTGTCGCTGCTAATTGCTGTATTTTTTTATGACAAAAGAAATATAAAAATGGATAAAAAAGATAGCCAAACTGATATTACCCATTTGTTTGTGGACACCTGTTTTGAAGCCTTGACTTTGGCATTTTGTTTGTCATCATCTATTTGTTTGTTTGATTATATTGATGAGAGGGTGGACCCAGCCTCAAGGGGTCACAAGTGCCAGATAAATGGGGCAGTGACTCCTTGCTCTATATACAGACGTGGACAAAAATGTTGGTACCCTTTTGTTGGAAAAGAAAAAAACACCACAAAGATAACTGAAATAACTTGAAACTGACAAAAGGAATAATAAATTTAAAAAAAAAAAATATATATATATATATATATATATATATATATAAATAAAAATTTATATATACATTGCATTTTAAGTGTGGTTCATCAGAAGTATTTTAAACAACAAATTAATTAATATTTATTATATATTTATTAATATTTTGTTGTATTGTTTTTAATTGTGTTTTGGGTCATTATCCTGTTGGAAGCCCCATAACCTGCAACTGTTACAAATCTTTCTGACACTGCAAAGCACAATTCACTCCAGAATGTCTTCATAGTCTTGAGATTTCATTGTACTCTGCACAGATTCAAGACACCCTGTGCCAGTTGCAGCAAAGCAACCCCAGAACATAACTGAGCCTCCTCCTTGTTTCACAGTAGGTACCGTGTTCTTTTCTTTGTATGCTTCAGCTTTAACATAGAGCTGATATGATGCCCAAAAGCCTCAGTTTTGTCTCATCTGTCCAAAGGACATTCTCCCAGAAGCTTTGTGGCTTGTAAATATTTATTTTGGTACATTCCACTTTTTAAAAATTTGCTTTCAACAGTGGTGTCCTCCTCAGTTGTTTTCCATTAAGTCCACTTTGGCTCAAAAAGAGACGGCTGGTGTGATCTGACACTGATGTACCTTGACCCTGGAGTTCACCTCTAATCTCTTTGGAAGTTATTCTGGGCTCTTTGGTCACCATTTTTGTGATCTGTCTCTTCAATTTGTCATCAATCTTCCAGCGAGGTTGACTACAATCCCATGGACCTTAAATTTCTAAATAATATGTGCAACTGTAGTCACAGGAACATCAAAATGCTTTGAGATGGTCTTGTAGCTTTTACCTTTAACATGCTTGTCACTAAATGTTTTCATCATCTCTAGAAAGCTCTGTACTTAGCCTTCTGTGGTCCATGTTCAGTTTGGTACACACCATGATGCCAAAGAGCACAGTGACTACTTTTCACCCTTTAAATAGGCAGAGAGACTGATTACAAGTTAGAAGACACTTGTGATGTTAATTACGGGACCTTAGTTTAACCTGTCCCTATGGTCAACTTATTTTCAGTCTTTTCTAGGAGTTCCCTCATTTTTGTCCAGGTCAGTTTCATTAGTTTGTTTTTAAAAATAATTCTGGTGAATCATAATTCAAAATTTTGAATTTCATTTCTGATTTTAACTAGTTGATTTTCACTCAGTTTTTAATTATTATTATTATTTTTGTAAGTTTCATGTTATTTCAGTGACCATTGTGGGTTTTTCTTTCTTTAACAGAAGGATACCAACAATTTTGTCCACGTCTGTGAATTAGGACCCAGGAGAGCTGTCTCACTTTCTTTTTCTCTCTGTCTCTCTATCTCTGACTTTGTCTTTATTCTGTCTCGGGTCTGTCACTGGTCTGTCTTTGCTGCTGGTGAATATGCTTAAGGTTTCATACCCTGAGGTTGCTTCACTGTTCTGCTTCTTTGTTCTTGTTTTTTTGTTGTTTGTTTTTTACTTATTTTATTTAGAGATTTTTGACCTAATAATACCAGGCTACAGATATGTTAATTTCTACTCTAAAGTTTCTCATTTTACATGGGAGTCCAATGACTCACTTTTGGAGACAGCCTCAAGTGGCCATCTGAGGAACTGCAGTTTTTGGCACTTGTGCATTGGCTCTGTTTTTCAGTGTGGCTTGGTTCCTATTGAAAGAACCTTTAAAATGGATCAACAACAGATATTTTCACATTTTAAAACTAAAAAGTGAAAATAATTTGAAGCCTTAGTTTTAGGCTAACTAACTGGACAACTCCTTCTTACTCAAACAACAGTGATTTGTTTTATACTATTTATAGCCATTGATTGGCACAATAAAATGTGCTAAACAGCAAGGAAGAAATAAGTCATTTGTATCAGGCTTTTGCAACTCAAACAGCACACGAAAGAAGGGTCTACTGATTATTGGTTTTATTGTGATTAGCTGGGAAAACACCTGACTTACAGATTTTGAGCCTCTCTTAAGCAAAAAGTAAATGTTAGAATTCAAGGAACAGATAAGAGGATTACCTCCAAGGTAGTTTTAGGAGCCCAGTGGGACAAGCTGCTGTTGGAAGGGTCAGGCACATCTTGACACAGCTTCTCTTTCACACTAAACATAAAAGAAAATATGAATAAATAAAGTAGGTAAACCAGTAAAAATTGAACTCAGGGCTTCGTCTTAGGTATAGGTTTGTATGAGACAAATAAATGGATATCTTACATCCTATGCTGTGCCAGGCAGGCCATCAGCATCAGTGCCAATATAGTCAGCATGAGCGGAATGACCACATACATCACGATCGAGATTTCCTCAGAGCCTTCACAAACACACAAACTTGAGTTAAAAATCCAGCTAGATGTGTTCTTGTTTGCTTTTTGTTTTCACTTTAAGGTTACATTTAAGTGTGTTCTCACCTATATGCACATTAGCCACGGTCCCAACTACTCCAGCGCCAGCCTCAGTATTGGCCTGCATAAAGATGGCATAGTTACCAGGTGACAGATTCTCCAGAGTGTACCAGTGAGCGTGAGCAGGCACCAGAACACCTAAATAATCAAGAGAAGCCATAATTGTCAAATGTAAAGTAGGAGCGCCATCAAGTAACAAAAGGAAAGAAAAATGAACAAAATGCAATTACATAACTATAAAATAATATGTGAACATTTATCTCTGAGCCTTCTTTTTTTAATCTCTTTCCCTCTTTTTCCTCAAAGAAAAACAAGCACAAGTCGGATTAATCTTGCCCTACGCATCCTCCTCCAGTCTTCTCTTGTGTGGGATCCCACAGGGCTCAGTTTTAGGCCTCCTTCTCTCTCTCTCTCTTTTTTTTTGCTCTCACTTGGTTCCATGCTTAGAAAGCGTTGTTATGTGGACGATAGTCAGATTTAAGTCCCAAATTTAAATGTATGTAAAGGACTCACTCCTTGCTGGCTGGTCTCTGGTTCTATAGTGCAGTGTGTAGTTGCAGAGGAAACCATGAAGCAGCTCCACAGGTATAGGACTCCAGGTGAGCTCCACTGTGCTGCCTGAGATCTGCAGCACTTTTATGTTAAGACCAACTGAGGGTGCTGTGCGGACAGAGAGATAAGAGCAGGCAGTGTGACGATAAAGAAAGACACCACATCTTGTCAGAAAGAGGCTATCCCTCTATTTCACAACACCATCCAATCTGATTAAAATGTATTTGCACTAGGGATCTGACACCGATCTTCATCTTGTCTTCAAGAAGATGACCTCTTTAAGTAAGACTGCACAGCATTTCTATTCCTTGTCCCACTATCCCACTCTGCAGAGCATTCACTTTTCTAAAGTCTGGCTTTTTATTATAATAAAACTAAGGCTAGTCTGTCTCATACTATCCTTTTTGGTTACAAGTTACCAAAAAGCTTTGCAGACTTTTTTGAATATGATGGAAACTGCCACAAAGAAAATGAAGCAGCAGTATTTTCTGAGAAACCATTTTTGTCTTTTTGCAAGTTATTTTTCAATTTCTCACAAAGGGAAATATGGCGTGAAGCGACACAATATGTGTGTGTCATGATTGGCTAAAAATTTATAAAATTGTCAGATAAGGCTTAAAATAAGGTGTGGATGTATCCCTACTGAAACCCAAATACTTACTGGACTGAACAGCAGCTGAAATAACAGTGAAATAACAGAGGATATGACTATAGAAAGATTTAGGGTCTTATGCTCTCATATGGCATGTGACCATAAGAACAAACTTTAGTTTCCTTTTATTCTTATTGTATTTATTTAGCAAGAGAGATGGAAAAGTTGCATTCAAAGATAACAAATCTGACTACCTCCCGGCATTGTTAATACATTGTTGTCACACACAAACAGTGAGTTTGTCATTTATTTTGTTGGGCTCTGGTCATCATATCTGCAAGTGAAGATGAAGACATTTTTGGATTGGCATGTTTTTTCCTAACTTTTTCACAAATATTCTGTCCTGGTCTGGATCACTGTAATGACTTAATCAGCACCAGCACAGATTGAGTCACTGAAAGTAAAACAATGGAAATGGCAGCAAAAACTGATTTAAGACCATATGTTAATTGTTTATGTTGCAATTAGTCCTATCACGCTCATCAGTGGCAATGTAATCATTGTTTACATGATATACAACACAAAGTCACCGGCTTTCATAATGGATGAACAAGCTTCAGTTGATCTTGTTACATTAGGATCAGTTTCTATAAATTAAAAGTTCACTTATAAAGAGCCTCTAATTACACTGAATATTGCTGAGAAGAAAAGAAGTTATAACAGTACATATAGTATAACTAATCTAAATAATTTTAAGGTTTAATGCTACCTTACCACTTCTAACGTACCATCTTTTTTTTAATGTGTATTTTTTTCATGTACTTTTCTAATTTCTAAAAATTGTTCATTTATGGGCCCTATGAATGACAGAATTTTGTAATCTTCTTCAGTGGTTCAGTGGGTTACTTTCAATATCATGGACTGATTTGCCAGCACAGTTGTGTGGTGGTTAGCACTGTCGCCTCACAGCTAGAAGGTCTTGGTTTGAATCCACCTTGGCCAGGACCTTTGTGTGTGGAGTTTGCATGTCCTCCCAAAGAACTGCAGTTAGTGTGGTTAGGGTTAATTTGTGATTCTAAATTGCCCATAGGTGTGAGTGTGAATGATTGTCTGTCTCTCTGTGTTGGCCCTGTGACAGGCTGGTGAGCTGTATAGGGTGTACCCTGCCTCTCGCCCTATGACACCTGGGATAGGCTCCTGCGACCCTGAAAAAGGATAAGCGGAAAAGAATGGATGGATGATTTGTAAGGATATTTAATAAGAGGTGAGACTTCAAATTCACCATTGTATTTGTGAAGACACACAAACATCACCTGTTTTTCATTAGATTTTTTTTTTAAAATGTTCATGTTTAACAGATGAGCTTGAGAGTAGGAGCCATGCACATGATGGGGAAAGTGTAAAGTACTGAAAGATGGACTTCCTCATTATTTGTTCTTTTCATGGGATTTTTTTTTCCACACTAAGAAAAAGACACATTCCTCAAAAGCCAAACAACAATCACAGTGTGGGTGAAAGGCTACTTTAAAGCTCAGCATGGAACAACTGGAGTGCTGTGCAGACTCACATACTTCCTTGTCGTGTGTAAACGTAGAGCGTTGTATTTTTCCCCACTCCTTGTTCAGCATACAGAGCTCTCACAGAAATAGCATAACGCTCCATCGGCTTTAATCCCTCTGAAAAGAAGACAAAGACGACAGACACTTCACTTCTCACTGTTGTCCTTGTATCTTGACAAGTGGCTATTAAGATAAATGGCATTGCAGTTTTAAACAGGCAAAAAGTCACTGCAAGATTACCTGTGATGATCAGAGATTTACAGAAGCGATTCAGCTTTTCCCAGTGTAACGTCCTGCTGTTTTTCTCTCTGACAGCAAACCACTCCACCACATAACTGGTCACAAGTGGATCAGTTCGAGGCCCCCAGCGAACCTCCAAGCAACTGTCATTCAGAGGACTTGCAGTGATGTGACTCAGGGATGGTGGCTCTGAGGAGAAAGGATAAACAAACACAGGGAAGGTTTGTAAGGATTTGAAAACAAATTGCTAATGTGTCACTGCATATTTAATGCTCCTATTTTTCTGATGTCTCTTGTTTGATATAAATATATATAAAGTGTGAATGTGGTTGGCGGTGGTCGGAGGGGCTATAGGCGTGAATTGACAGCCACGCTTCTGTCAGACTGCCCCAGGGCAGCTGTGGCTACATTAGTAGCTTACCACCACCAAGTATGATTGAGGTGTGAATGAATGGTGCACAGAATTGTAAAGTACTTTGAGTACCGTGAAAAGCGTTATATAAGTCTAAGGCATTATTATTATTATTATTATTATTATTATTATTATTATTATTATTATTATTATTAAATCGAGAGCTTTGGTTTTTGGTTCGGCCACTGCCCGAGCTGTGTTCCGCTTGG